>LGRX02033314.1:0-40062 GCA_001247695.2 Cymbomonas tetramitiformis
CCCCCTCCTGAATTATATTATTAACGCAGTCATTCATGGGTGACCTTACTCATTTCTACCGCACGCTGGGTACGTTTTAATTTTTATTTACAATACACTCGGGCTTCAATGCATATAATATGGATACAGCATACAGTGACACACTTCTCTATTAATGGTTTGTATTGAATAGCAGCCGGCAGAAATGCTATAAAACGAATGATTAGGCTACTACTTTTATGTCCCGATCCGCCAACGATCGACCTTTGGTCTTAAAATAGAAATATAGTGATTACTGTTTTTAACGATGCCACAATGCATCCATATAAATATGGACATCTAAGTTGGGGCAGTCTATGCCACGTGTATGGATAGCATTCACTGTTTCTGAATTCACGTTGTATAAATCTCGGTCCATTTTGTTGCGCAATATCTATTTATAAGATCGCTTCCGGCGTAAGGGTTATTGACAGCCCACTGTTCAATGGTCACAACGGCATTGTTCACTGTTCACGACACTTGAACGACTTGAGCGTAACGTTGCGTGCTTTTTGATATAAATCAAATAATCAATTTATTCCTACTCTGGAACCCGAGTCTCCGGACCGAAATAGCGCGAATATTACTTAGGGTTTGTAACGCAGATTGAGCTTATGGGCGTCCGGAGACTCTGGAAGTACTTGTCAGGGGGGGTCCTCCGAATCCCCTAAAACTTGTATGGTGGCAGCAGGGGGTTATATAATGCAGGTTTACTGCTTGACGCATGTCCAGGAGATGCCTGGAACTCCTAGTACAAGAGATACCAGTGTCAAAATCACCAGTTGGCCAGCGAAACAGGGTATCTGCAGTTTCAAAATAAAGTAAAATGTCATAACTTTTTCATTTCAAGGTTATTTCTTGTGAAAGACGCGGCGAATCCCATGAGCATCTTGCCCCTAGTTCATTACAACGTGTCACATGCCATGAAAGGTACTTAATGACATGTTGCTATTAGCCGTCAATATAAGAGAGGTCCCGTCTTTCTCTATAGGTGCTTTACCGCTATCAATATGATATGCTATATGCTATTTGATATAGTGCAAGCTTACATTCCAAATATATATACTAAATACATAGTATTTTCCATTAACGCCTCTGTGTGAACAAACACGCAGTCAAGCACTACAAGTCAAGTGCAACACTCACATATGTCAACCGTGAAACTGTGAAGCTATACACAAGATAATACGAAGTGTTATAGCTTCCGCCGAAAGAACGTGATGACAGTCCCTAAGGTGTCAGATGTGAAATGACAGATGCTATGAACTGTCTGACTACCGAAGTCGATATCGGAGATGGCGCTGATGACAGTGAAGAAGTCATAGTAGTCGAACCGTATCGGTGATGACACAGATGATGATGACACTGTCGGCGTGCCAAATCCAGCACACCACCTCGAGTGAGGTGGGCAGACCAGAATGAATACACTCATACCAATCTCCAGTCCAGACCAGAAGAAACCACAATCATGCCTGCCAGGGCTGAAAACCCCAAAAAGCTGGACAAAGTCCACACGGTCCTGGCAGGCCTATCAGCTCCCTGTCTCTAGTGCCAATCCTCCACCGGGGGAATAGAGTGCTGCTGTGCCCTGAAGGTCCGCACACCGCGGTGTCATGCAGCCGGATGCTTCGTCAGGGATATGACAAGGAGTACCCGAAGGCAGGTCCAGGTCACCCCGTCACCGTCAGACTTACAGACAAGGGAAGATGTAGGGAGGGTCACAGCGGGTGGAGGCAGAGGCTCTCACGTACGAGACAGGTGCCGGTCACGGTTCCCCGAAGGGTACATAAGGTCGTAGGAGTCAAGGTACGGCATGCAACATTCACATAACAGGTCTTGTGCATGCTTGCTAAACCTCTAGGCTAACTGTCATTCTATCGGTTGGTTGTTTTCTGCATATATTCTCAAACCCAAATCATAAAGTACCTGCAACAAAGTACCTGCAAAGCACAGTCAGAAACAAAACCCAAAACAGGACAAATCAGAGGGTACTCACAGTCAGATCATGCTGCTGCTTTCTGAGTAGGCCTCCATGTCGAAAATCCAAAAGATCTGGCAGCCTGAATCACTGCCTTTTGCATATCCATGTAGCTGTCAAAGAGCATGTTGAAGTAGGGCACAGTGTTCTTGGTGGGAGGAACTGGCTTGGTGTAGGGGTCAGCCAAGTTCTTCTCCGAAGGCACCCTCCAGCATATGATCCAGCCCAGTCTGATAAAGTCTCTGAGCATATGGAATCTGACCAGAACATGCTTGATCTTCTGGGACAGTGGGATATTTTCAGCAATAGACCTGCATGCATCATTATCCAGGAGAAGAGGAACCGGAAGCTCCAATCTGGGGCAGGTTGCTGAAGCTGGAAGGTATTCTGTGCTTCTCATATTCTGATAGTCCACTGGCCTGCGGTCTGAATCTGAATAAATCTCGAGCTCATCTGTCACTGACTTGCCATCAGGCCTGACACCACCGACTCCTGTACCCGTAGGTGTCGTGTAAGGGAAAAGGGTGAAAACTCCACTCGTTTCGTGTCAGCACTCCACGCCGTGTTTTACTTCACGTTTTTCGTGTCACGACTCCACGCATGCTACCTGTGACACATGCGCGGACCTACCGCTATGCGGCATATGTCGAGCTACCTTCACATAATGAGCGGGACGCTTGAAAATTATTCCGAATACCGTTTGCAATATTGTTCAAGCTTTGATATTCACAATACCGCCATGGTGAAAGCTATCAAGAAACCGCTTAAGCAAACTAACAAGATATCTTCATATTTCATGCCTTTACCCATTAGTAAAACGCGTGAGTACTTCGTATCTACGCTATATCCACCGGCAAGTCTTACTGGTGAACACAAAGGGAAACTCCCCACTGCAACTCAACGTGATATTCACATAGGTACTTGCCAGCTTCACTATGTGGTCGGCTACGAGCCCGACTATGCATATGTGATAACTCAAATATCACAACCGCAATACCTCATTTTCAACCGCATATTGCTAGCGGGGGAGGTATCTACCGAATACCGTATTCGTTTGTTGTATGCATATGCCGTGCACCTAGTCGACAAGAACAAGCAAACAGTTTATTGTTATGCCAAACAAGATATGAAGGTGAGACATAAGATATCTGCAAATATGGCGATATCATATGGACTTTGCTATGGGTGCTTGAACTACCTAGTCACTTCGATCGGTTATTTCAAATTTTGCAGTAGGGTGGTGTAGTTACAAGTATTGCTATAGGATTTACTAAGTTAGAATAGTACTGGTGGCCAGAACCTTGGAGGCAAGCAAGTTTGCCTGCTATCATACATTTTGAAAAAGCAAAGACTATAGCTAACACCTTCGAAATCGGCCTTCCTAATTCGATGCCAACCCCTTGTGTCACACTTCAAAACCGTGTATGGATCTCCTTCCTTCCGAGAACCGAAAAATGTATGCGTGTGATCTTCGTACTCACTCCCTCCGAAGTCCACAAACTCATTTTTGAAGCAACCTAACTTAACCCAGTATTGATACTGCACGTCGTAGGCATCTTGGTGCCAGTTTATTTCTGCTGTGTCATCCTTGCATGATGCGTAAAGGCACCACCCCCCCTCTTTGTATTCAGGATCAAGGTAATCTAACACCATGTCCGCAAGCACCCACAATCGTCTCCTAAACCAAGTGTGGGAGGGTAGGCTGAGTGGGTCCGCATGACAAACCCCCTTTCCAGAGTGGAAAGGATGTGGAAGAGTAAATGTTTTTTTCTTTATCGCGCGGCACGTGCTTCCCATGCTAAACGACCATAGCACATCGAAGCCCTGTTTTGTGCGCCTGCCAGCCTGCCTCTCAATTTTGGCAGTCATTCTCCTCTCCGTTTCTTCCACGAACATTTCTTCAATTTTCTTAAGCAGTTTTTGCACTTCAAACGTGCGACTTCGAAGAATGGCGCGCGGCCTGCTTATACACGTGTATCAAAAATAATTAGTCCTCTAGATACATTGAAACTCACTTTGTATGCTACACCCTCATAAACAACACGACTAGCGTCGCAAGACTTTCCAAACGTAGTTGCACACGCCAAGATCGCCTTCCTGTCTTCCACGCTCTTGCCACATATGTACCAAGCTTCGATCTCCCCAAGCGCCTTCGTGTGACCAGGGTAAGCGATGGGTGGCAACAATACTTTCACACTAACACATTGGAGTAGCAACTCCCTACCGTCGCTCACTGCTGGTCGCTCATACGAGTTCAACAGTTTTACGCAAAGGAAAGAAATGTTAGCATGCACTAGTCGCTCAAATAAAGGTGTGCACAAACCGCGACTGTATGGGAGGGAAGTCACTACGACATCTACATTGCTCTTCGACAAGTCACTGCCAAGTAAGTCACCCTCTCGAAATCCAGTTGCGGGGTACTTGTCAAACAAAACTATTCCTTTCGCGCCGAATTTTGCAAGCTCACTATACACCGTTGAGGCTTCCTTCCCACAGCAAAAATCTCCAAACTTCATTCCGTGCAGGAGTGTGCCGAATATCGCTCGCAAGATGGCATACTGACACGACTGTGTGGGATAAAATGCTTTTTGCCGATCGCAGGGATAACTCGTGGAAGGAAGATCAAAAAACGTCACAGGAGCACACCGCCTATTCATTTTCGTTCGTGGCCTCTTCGTGGGGCGAGTTTCACTTGTTTCAGTTGTTGCTTGTTGTAAGACTGTTGGAGCTATAGGCATGGTGAACAAATCGTTCACCCAAGCATAGAAACTTTCACTTTGATCGTGAAAAGCACAACACCATGCAAAGGGTTTTGGTGGTGCAATCGACTCGCATGCCTGAACAAATCTTGCGCGGTATTCTGTATTTATCAAAGTATACTGGGCGTATGAACGCGTGATGTCTACTAAAAATTCTGCGGGTAGATCGTTGCAATCGTTGGCAAGTTTGCCATGTATTACGGGCGGAAACTCATATGCAACTGGCCAGTAGTTCGGACGAGGTCCACCAACTAGTTGTGCCCACGCGCCAAGGAGACATCTTATCAACTTCCTCAAAGCTTGTACTCCTGGCTGCTTTGGTTTGCTTATTTTGTTGCAAATGGAGCGCGGCATACTAATATATTCCAGTAAGTATTCAATATATCCGTGAACTTAACTTTTCACACACAACTTATCACAACTTATCACACTGTACTCACATTCGATATGTGTCCTAGAGCCTTTAGTATCGATCGCACGGACCTGACACAATTGGGATACCGAATGGTGTTTCGCGCGTCGGATTCGGTACATGATACACTATACATGGTCTGTACAATAACACATAGCTAGCTGTAATATATAGTGTATGCAAAAACAGCATACAGCCAAGGGAGTATGCATACAAGTTCCAATAAATATTACACACCTTACTTATGTGTGGGGAATATGTTTGATAGTATGATACTATATATTTCTACAAAGTAAGTATTCAAATATTTTCAGCAGCAAGTTCTTACTTTTTGTTACTACGCTTTGATCTCTTGGCCGTTTTTTTCTTGGCTGGTGAAGGACCCTGTTTGTGCCATGCACCTTTCGTTTTAGTCTTGCGACCAGATTTCTCCCTCACAGGAAGATTTGTAGTGAGCTCCTTCAAGTCGATCTTCTTCTCCAAGTGCAACACAAGGTGAGAGTGAGAGCAAACACCCCCATGCCAATAGGCTTTGCAATCGCAAACCCAGCGGTCCTCAACCCACTGCACAAGGTGCAATGACATATACTTCTCCACGAAAGCATCGATGGTTTGTTGCACTCGGTTGGGAGCTTCTCCTGCGAGCGACTGTTCGTAATCTTGTGCGCGCGTGGGTGTCACCTCAGTACCACTTGCTTTTTTTGTATTCACGTAATATTTGCCCGCGATGCGTTTGTAGTCCTTAGCTTTGAGCTTTTCCAAAGCTGAGAACACGATCTCTGAGGGCACGACACCACACAATCCGCTATTAATCGGGTCGCATAAACCATTAATGGCTTCCAGGTACAACCAGTTGGGTAACTGTTCGTGGAGCATGTTGTCCAGACGTGCACGAAGATGGTCGAGCCGAGATGACTTCACCACACGCCAATACGCCTCGATGGGTTGGGAAGATGGATCGCAAAAGACCACGTTGGAGGCAGTGACGTTCCAGCACGCATATGGTGGGGCGGTGTACTCCTTCTCAATAAGGTTCGCTAGCCCCTCTTCCTTCAATTTACTACGAAGCTGATATATCACGAGACTTGCCAAGTGCGTAAATTGAGGAGTGGAGCGAGTCTTGTGCAGCAAGTGAAGGAAACGGTCGCAAGACTCCACGATGGCGTTTTTGTCCGTGGCCACCATGTACTTCATCCACTCCTTCCTCGGTTTCATGGAAATGTGGGGCCAGCACGTTACCCATGTTGCTGTTGGCCACACTTGTGCATACGCAGACTTGATTGCGTCCGCCTTGTCGCTACATGCTGAGCATAGCTCAATCTTGAAGTTGAATAGTAATAGCACTGCTGCTATAGTGCAAGTGAAGAGGCGCACAAATGCCTCGTGCGACTCGCCTTTAGTAAACATGAAGGAAATAGGGCGGAACTGGTGGCGAATAGTGCATGTTTTGGCGTCATAGGAGATGTGACGTGTCCCGAAGGCGAGTATTGGCCACCCGCAATACACGAACTTCCAGCTGCCATCACACTCCCCTGGGAACTTGCCACCCCACGCATCCCGTGCGCGCTCCGCGTTTCGTAAGAGGTTCCGTGAAGAGAACACGAAGCCGAAGGCATCACCTACGTCGAAAACACCGTCTGGCAACACGCATAGGGCATTCACTTCTCCAGTGAGTGTTGTAGGGTTTAGCTCCAACCCCTTGGTGAGCTCCACCAAGTCCGCAACAGTTTCAATTTTCATTGCACCAGTCGCCCGCCGAGTGATATTACGTTTGAAGTCTTGGATTTGGGAGATCGTTGGGAGCCTGGCAAGCATGGCGGGTTGCCCCCGATATTTTAGGTTTAGCTTGTTGAATATCCGTCGAGGCACGTCACCAGCGTCGATGTGCGTAGTGATCTTATCACGAAACTCATGAGCGATACCACGGTGTTCACTGTTAGTTTTTAGGGGTGCTGTGGTGTGTTCGATATCGTTGCTCTCAACAATCCACTTGTCTTCACCTTTCCGGGGCCCACGGAATCGAATACTTGCAGCACAATCGGTGTGTGAGCGGCACGCATACACCACGCCCGTTTGACCTTTGTTTCCATACGCACTAACCGAACGCAAAAAGTCCCAATTGACGGGGTCGGTCTTGATATATTTCCGACACTCGTCCCGGTTTGCAAACTGGCATATAACCTTAGGAAACTTTGATAACTCTTTCTTCGCTTCCACGGGGTCCGGCTCTTCCTTCCTCAACTCTAATATAGCTTCAAGTGCGGCTTCTTCTTCGTCGGCTTGTGAGTTATATTCTTCGGTGTCGCTAGGGAGATATTCGCTAGCTTCACCTTCGGCAACTTCGCTTTCCGCGCCAGTTTCCTCGTCAGTTTCCACATCATTTTCCGTCGGAAGCTTTCGTTTAACGCTCTCCTTTGTCACCGTGCGTGAACACCGACCAAGCGCATTAGCTTTACCACTTTCGAATTCGTCCTTGGAAATAATATTTTCATTGAATAATGCATGCAAGCGACGGATATCTTTTTCTGCGGACTCGGAGCACATCTTGAACGAAAAGTGAACATGCTCTACTCGGAAAAACGAATTTATGGCTTCGGTAGGTCCGCGCATGTGTCATATGTCACATGCGCGGAGCTTTGACACGAAAAATGTGGAGTGCACACAACGAATTTCTAGCTTCGGTAGGTCCGCGCATGTGTCACAGGTAGCATGCGTGGAGTCGTGACACGAAAAACGTGAAGTAAAACACGGCGTGGAGTGCTGACACGAAACGAGTGGAGTTTTCACCGGCCTCCCGTCGTGTAATCCAGGAGTTTAGTCAGGAGAGTCCCCGGCTGTAATCCAGGGTAGCTGAATGCAATGTCAGTGGCGACCCTCTCGGCCTCAGTGATCTCAGAATCAAGTCCAGTAGTAGAGGGTGGCTGTCCCTGAATAGGGTGTTGTATATAGCCGAATATTTCTGTCAGCATAAACATGAGAGACACCACCCGCTGAGCTGCAGTAGATGCTGCAACATATTCTGAACCCGTAGAAGATGTTTCTGTGATTGTCTGTCTGACTGTACCGTACTGTAGAATCATACCACAGAAGAATATCACCATGCCAGAGTATGATCTAGCTGAGTTTTCCAGGTCTCTGGCAAGGTCAGCATCGGAGTACACAAACAGTGTGAGCACCCGTGCTGGCCTCTCAGGGTAATAGAAGGCCATTCTGTAGTGTGCTGTGCAGTCCAGATACTGTGCAATTCTGATAAGAGCCTTCATTGAGTCCTCTGAGGGACAGGCCACAAACTGTGACAGGTAGATAACTGCATAGTAGATATCTGGCCGTGACGTCCTGCTGTGCCAGAGCAGGGACCCAAGGATAGACCGGTAGGGTTTTACCAGAGTGAGGTCAGGGTCTACTGGTTTTGATATCACCAGTTTAGAGTCCATAGGTGTACGGAAGGGTCTCTCGGGTATGTTGTTAGCTGTCATAAGGTCTTTAATCTGTCGAGACTGATTGAGGTACACCCCCTGGTCATCATGCTGTACTGTCATCTGAAGGATAGAGGATATAGGACCCAGGTGTTTGGCCTTAAAAGTTGCTCTGAAAGCGGTCCAGAAGGCCCTCTCAAGAGCCGTGGAACAGGCCATACCAAAGTCATCCACATATACCACACACATAGCCTTAACCGTAGGCGTGTAGATGTAATAGATACAGGCATCGTGTGTAGACTGTCTGAATGATTGTCCCATGTATTTGAAACTGAGCATAAACTGTTTAACCATCCTCTGCCATGATGCGCCGGCAATTTTGAGGCCGTACAGCGCATATGAGAGCAGGGCATAGCTGTAGCCCTTAAAGGTATAGCCAGAGGGAAACTGAATCCACACGGGGAACTCAAGCTTAGCATGCATAAAGGCCTGAGACACATCCAGATGTGACACCACCAGCTGGAATAGAGCTGCAAATATGAATAGCAGTCTGAAAGCTGATATCTCTGGGGTAGCTGAAGAGGTCTCCCACGGAAGATAGCCTGTAGTTCTGCTGCCGTCACCAGCCATACGGGCTTTAAATATCTGATAGGGCTTGCCTGCACCAGTAGGGTCAGGTTTGAATGGCATAGACAGTACAAATAGTGTAGTAAGGTACTGTGCATTAGCCGGAGGTGTCCCCAGCTTGAGCTTTTCCTGATTAACCATATCACCAACCTCCTGATCCATAGCTTTCAGCCAGTCTTCAGACTGTGGTGAGGATAGGGCCTGTCTGACACCGTGAGGTAGCTTAATCTCTGGTGCCGAGACCTCAAGCATATGTGTAATAGTAGAGGTAGGAGCATCAGAGAGAAACTGCTCCATGCTGCTGAAACTGCCAAACATGTACTCTGCTCTGAGGTCACTGCTGAGGGTGTCAGAGAAGGGCAGGTAAGCTGCTGAGTGTGTGGACGGAAAGATAATCAGGTTGGCTGGTAGATCAATGTGCCAGCCAGCCGGCTCGTCGGTGCAGGGTTCCAGGATGACACCGTAGGGCCTCCTGTTGCCTCTGTGGGTGGAGATGAGAATAGCACTGTAGATAGGTGCTCTGATTGTCTGACGAGCCTTCACAATAGTCCAGATAGGATAGTGTTCATTGATGCCATTTAGCTTTCTGTAGCAGTCCAGATAGTGTAGAAGGTCCCGGTAGTGCCGACCATCTGATGTCTGTAATACATATCTGACTGCCATAGTCCAGGTAACTGTGCCATCTGTCTGAATAAGCTGAACACATGCGTGTGACTCCTCTCCGTCAAAGAAAGAGCCAATACCATGAACCCTCGAGCCTGCTGTGTCAAAGCTGTCACTGAATGGCTGTGGTCTGTCATAGGATGCATCAAACTCCCGCTCTGCCTGATGTGGGTCTGGAAAGGAGCCCAATATCTCTCCCATGTCCTGATGATTATGAATCCAGTGAGGCTTACCAACATAGTGTATCATATTAGTCTCAGTATCCAGGATCTTATATGCCAGGGAGCTGACTGATACACCGACAAGACGGCCCGACCAGGCCGCCCGCTGGGACTTCCTAGACATGCCAGGCTGTCTGGAGTTCCTCTGCTGCTGAGACATAATGACATAGCAATTCTGGCCGAAGGCCTTCAGTTTTGCATAGCCATAGTGATAGCCTCTGATCTGATGAAATGGTGTTGTAGAGATGTTCTTGTGAGTAGAGATATTCCATATGAAGCCAGCATGGGTGGCAGCCAGAGGCCAGTAGTCCTCGGGCATGCCAGCCGCCAGAAGTAATGCCTTAGCCATGTCTGATATCTTGCCAATGGCATTTTCTGCATGAGGGTTGTCTGTATGTACTGTAGGAGATGACTTCTGGTGTAATATACGGTGTTTTTGATAGAAAGCCACACACTGGGGGTCACCCATCTCTGGAGCACAGTCTGTACGGAGTGTTATGGACTGTGGTGCATATCCCATAGCATGTAAGCTGCCGTAGAAGTGAACCAGACAGGTGTAGTATTCTGAATTCTGGACGAAGGTGTACACAAATATGAATCTGCTGACATAGTCAATGAACTGGCATCGGTACAGGTGGCCATTGTAGCCAGCTGGAGTAATAGGTCCTGTCAAGTCAGCAGCCCACTTCTGGCCGGGCTGTATGGCCACTGATCTCAACTGGTCATGGTGTCCTCAGGGCTTCTGCTTCAGCTTACTGGTACAGCATACTGCACAGAACTGAGAGCAGGTCGGCATAGCTGCTATAGCTCGCCTAGACATACAGCAGAGGCCGACCGAGCTGGATGCCAGGCAGGTCGTAGAGCTTAAGCAGACTGGCTGTAGAGCCGTGACCCATGACTGCATGGAACTCCACAAAGGGACTGACCCGAACAGGTGTGTTTCTGTTCCTGAACAGGATACAGATCTCAAAGGGAGTGCCATCAATGAATACTCTGTCAGGTCCGCCATCTGAGCCAGCCGGTGTCAGTGGGTGACTGGAAGCATATGTGTGCTTCCGAGAGAAGCTGAATATCCTCTTACTGCCTTTAGGATAGATGTGTAGTACCTCCATAGTACAAGTCTTGTGCCATATCTGGTGTTGTGGCATATACGGGACAATCCAGAAGTAGGTGGTATTTTGCGGGTCAAGGAGAAAGTCATGGTTGCCCTTAGTCAGCATTCTGTCAATCATACTGATACTGAAGGGAATGTTGCCATAGAAGAACTGACCCGTCCATTGTTTGGTGTGACAATCATCTGAGATAGAAGACCAGTGCTCAAGAGCCGGATGATTGTTACCCTCACCAACAGGCAGAGAGTCCCCATACATAGATACATCAAAAGCCGGAGTACCAAGTTTAGCTGTAGGGCTCACATACGCAAGTTAAACTGAAAGGGGGCACTCTTAGCTGCCGAAAACTTTTTGATTTGCTCGGTTCCGACATCTGTAGCTCATGCTATGAAATATTAAAGATGCCCTAGGAACAGCGGATCCTGCGGCTGCTCAATTTTCATGCGTGAATAACAAACAAACATCCGCCCTAGGGCTCCAATACGCCACGGGACCTAAAAGAGGAGTGCAATACCTTTCCAAAACAGTTTCATTTGCTCGGTTCCGAGCTCTATAGCTCCCTCGAAGAAATATCTAAGATGGCCAATTATCTGCAATGCACAAGCCAGCCACAAACCGTGGTTAGAATAACTCACAAACATCCGCCCTAGGGCTAACGTACGCAAGTTAAACTGAAAGGGGGCACTCTTAGCTGCCGAAAACTTTTCGATTTGCTCGGTTCCGACATCTGTAGCTCATGCTATGAAATATTAAAGATGCCCTAGGAACAGCGGATCCTGCGGCTGCTCAATGTTCACGCGTGAATAACAAACAAACATCCGCCCTAGGGCTCCAATACGCCACGGGACCTAAAAGAGGAGTGCAATACCTTTCCAAAACAGTTTCATTTGCTCGGTTCCGAGCTCTATAGCTCCCTCGAAGAAATATCTAAGATGGCCAATTATCTGCAATGCACAAGCCAGCCACAAACCGTGGTTAGAATAGCTCACAAACATCCGCCCTAGGGCTAACGTACGCAAGTTAAACTGAAAGGGGGCACTCTTAGCTGCCGAAAACTTTTCGAATTGTACGGTTCCGACATCTGTAGCTCATGCTATGAAACATCAAAGATGCCCAAGGAACAGCGGAGCCTGCGCCTGCTCTACGTTCACACGTGAATAACAAACAAACATCCGCCCTAGGTCCAAACATAGAACACGGAAACCAAAAGAGGAGTGCAATACCTTTCCAGAACAGTTTCATTTGCTCGGTTCCGAGCGCCATAGCTCATGCAACGAACTAGCGAAGATGACGTTCACGTGAATTAAGTATCGCAATCTTCGAGAAGCCTACGCGCTTAAGCTGACGTCCTTGAGGTTGCAGCGAGAACTCGCCGCAGAAAACAAAAGTTACTGATATTATGAACAAAATATTCAACTCTCAGACCATAAACATATCGGCATCATGAGCCAGTCGGGAGCGAAATACGTTGTTGAGCTGCCGACTGCCGAGGTCCGTAAGAAAAAGGTAGACATTTATCGTCTAAATTCTGGCTTTTGACGAGAAAGACCAGAGTTTAGACGAGCTCCACAATCATCAAGTAACGCAACCCTCGAATCGAATCGCGGGTAGCCGCGCGAAGCGCGGCTCGTCTAAACTCTGGGGACGAGAGTAATTTATTCCTGTTTATATTTTTCATTATCCACTGATGACCTGAATTATATTATTGACGCAGTGGGAAGTGATTTGTAAAATATGTGCCGTCTCACGTAGTCCCATGGCTGACACAATGGCTTGAATTCATATAATAATATGCATACAGCATACGTAGTACAGCCTACGATTTGGGCGTCAATTTTTGCACTGTTAAAAACGCACTAAAAACGCACTGTTAAAAGCACTGAATTTTCTGAATCCGTTCAAGCAATCCTGGAATTGCCATGAATGAGGACCTAATTTATATATGCATTTGATACACAATGGCTTCAATTCATAGAATATTAATACACTATACAGCATACGTAGTACAGCCTACGATTTGGGCGTCAATTTTTGCACTGTTAAAAACGCACTGTTAAAAGCACTGAATTTTCTGAATCCGTTCAAGCAATTCTGGAATTGCCATGAATGAGGACCTAATTTATATATGCATTTGATACACATACGTAGTACAGCCTACGATATGGGCGTCAATTTTTGCACTGTTAAAAACGCACTGTTAAACGCACTGTTAAAAGCATTGAATTTTTTCCCGATTTTTCAAAAGAGGGGGAATCTTCGATTTCATCTCCGATTTTTTCCCCAATAGCTGGTTTCTACGAAATCAAACCTCTAAATTTTTATTATACACAAAAGCGTCACGTCAGTTTTTATTTAACGACGCTATAGGCTGAGACTACACTATACGTGACGCAAAGCTAGGCTGTAAACTACTACACTATACGTGACGCAAAGCTAGGCTGTAAACTACTACACTATACGTCACGCAAAAAGCGTGACGCAAAAGAGCGTGACGCAAAGCAATGTTCGTTCTGTAATAGCTGGTTTCTGCAAAATCAAACCTCTAAAATTTTATAGGGGGTACGTGAACGTACAGGTGGGGAAAAATCAATCTCAAATCAGCATACAAATCAGCATATAAATCTCTTATCCAAGGGAACATATCAATTCCTAGCACACACACTCATTTGAGCCAAATCGAAGAAATATGAGTGCATATGAGCTTAATGTATGGTTGGTAATTGCATGTCAATTTAGTTATTAAGAATTCAAGAATAGCATTTGCTGAAAATGGATGGCACTTTGTACTTCTCCTTGGTTCTGGAGAGAGCCTTGCCCTTACTCTCAAGGTAGGCCATCACCCTCAAATGATCCTGGGTGAGGTCCTCTCCATTTTCGGACTTGGCCTTTATGGTTGCAAACCATGTTTTTTCGAACTTGATAGGTGCGGAAATGTTTATCAGTTATCTGGATAGACTTGCTGTGGTTTGTATTGTCAATAATGGTTTAAACAAAGAGACGTTGAACAATTTGTAGGTTGCTACAGGGAAGTAAGTTCAATCTATAGTATCAAATAGATTTGGTAACTGTGTCCATAATGTTGACAAATGTCATTGTGTAAGTACATGAGCGGCGGCAATTGCATTATTCGTTTGACATGTGTCATTAAAATTTAAATGTTCAACATGTAGAAGAACCAATAACATGAAAGATGGGTAATAGTATAGATTTTTCCAGATAGGAGTTCTTCAAACTTTAATAGCTGGCATGTTTGCGAATGCTTTTTGGAAATTGTATTCATAATCTTTCATGAAGGATACAATCGTGCCGCACAGGCCGCACGCCCCCAACAGTCGCGCCGCCCATAGCCGCGCGATGCCCCAACAGAGAGCGCACCGCAACGGCAGATTGGGGGAAAAGTTGTATCCTTCGTGTTTCACTCTTCGCCGCCTACGTGTCACAGTCTGGGGATCGCATAATTATCCGTCGCTCACACCATACTACGCCACCACCATCTCTCATCGTCATCAATAAGCCGATATAGCTCAGTGGATAGAGCGCACGACTAGTGACAGTGAGTGTCGCGAGCTTATGCACGAAGCGTCCACACAAAGCATAACTCTCTAGCCCTACTACTAAACAGTCTTACTTATTGTCAGCGCTTCCATAACACTAGCTCGGCTTTGCATATGTTTCCTTATATGACTGCACAGTTGGCTTGCTACTGTAACTATACAAAATCTCAAAATTTTTGATATCTCTTTATCTCTTCTCACAACTTATGCAAGCTCTGATAACCACGGTTACAGGTGTCACACAGCAACATGGCTGCCTCCCCATCTGTCCGCATGCACGCCTCACACGCGAGATGCTTGCTGGGGATGGCTGCACTGCAGTCGTACTGATCTTTCACTTGTAGGTGACATGGTGCAATATTTTGCACTGTGCTCTTCTCCCGCAGCTTCGTGCTGTCCTCCAACACTACCACCCCATCTCTTTGCACCTTGACTATCTTTAGGATGGCTGGCTTGGTGGCCACCTCCATGCCAGAGCGCGGTTGTTGTCGTATATATACGAAATCGCCTGCCTTGAACTGGTGCGGCTTCGGCTCGTAGCTTCCACTCCTCCTGTGCTCGTACCGTAAGGTGTCGCGGTGCTGGGCGATCTCCAGGTTGCACCCTGCATGTACCATGAGCCTCTTCACGATAGCGGCTCGCTGTAACAAGTCATCAGCCAGTGTCTTCTCCTCCTGCTTCCCAAAGTCCAATTCGGGTCGAGCACGAAGATCCGGTGGCACCGTGGCTTCCTGAGCGAACAGCAAGGTGAATGGCGCCACTCCAGTCGACTGCTGTCTAGCCGCGTTGTAGCTGAGTACGAGTGACCAGAGCATCTCATCCCACTCGAAGTCCAGGCCCTTGTCGAGGGCCATCTTCTTGAAGCAAAACTTGAGGGTGCGTACCACCCGTTCAGTCAAGCCATTGCTCTCTGGGGAACTCGGTGAAGTCACTCTTCGGTCAATGAGACACTGCTTGCATAGAGCAGAGAACTCACCTTCAAACTCTGTGCCCCCATCCACCAAGCATTCTGCAGGCGCCCCAAACACGGATAGAACATGATTGCGAAATGCGCTGGCGATGGTGGCGGCCTCCTTATCGGGGATTGGAACACACACGACGAATCGCGTATAGTGCTCAATCATGACCAAGATGCGTTGGTTCCCAGCCTTCGTGATGCGTTTCGTAGGCCAAGCTAAATCCAGGGACCAGCGGTACATGAAGGACTTGATTTCCAGCGGCGTGAGACTCGCTTCCTCCCGTGCATAGTGCGTCTTCACCCTCTGGCAAGTCTGGCACTGAGTGACCACTGCTCGCACATCCTGTTTCATGCCTGCCCAGTAATGGCGTTGCCACAACAGGTTCAGTGTCCGCCTGATGCCCCAATGGCCGGTCCTCTCATGGTGCTCACGCACCAGCTGAATCCTGTCACAGGGCTTGGGCACCAGCAGCTCCTTACCACTGACGGTGACCATGTATAACTCGCCCATGAGCTCGTCCCAACGGTGACGCGCTGCTCTCTTCCTTACCCTGTGGTACTCCTCCTTGGGCACCTCCACTCTTCCTCCGGTCTTGACCCACGCGAGGCATAGCTCGTCCTCGTGTATATCGGGGTATCTTTCTCGGAGTGACTCCTGGTTGGTTACGCTGGCTAGCATGGCAACCATTCTCGTAGTGTCAGGCAGCTTAGGCAGCCTCATCTCTTTCTCCTTTGCCACTGGTGCCCATTCTGGGGCTGAGCTCGTCTCTGCTGGCTTGCCTCCAGGTCTTGAAAAGGCCTGCCGGTGACGTGCCTCATAGCCCGCGAGCTTCATGGAGGCCATCTTCCACTGTCTGCGACGTGGAACAGCGTCGGCGGTGCCTAGCCCCTGTGTACCTTTCTGCCCCTGGCTGCACATGCGTTGCAGTCGTTCTTCTCAGTCCTGATGGCTGAGACGTCGCGCGACTTGCTGGGTGTAGCCGCTGGAACTGGTGATCCACTCTGCTAGTTGTGCACGCACCGGCTCAGCCGTGTCCTCGGAGGTAGCAGCCACCTTGGTGGATTTCGCGATAGGGATGGCAACTAGCGTGCCATGCTCCTCCTCCTCACTCTCCTCACTCTTCGGCAGTTTGGTCGTGCTGACCTCGGCAATCGCATACAATAGCTCCATTGCTCTTCGATCCATAGCAAGGCCAAGCACTCCTGCCAATTCTTCGTCCTTCATGCCATGCGCCGCGCGCAGCTCACCCGCGTTGTACCCCATGGCAACTGCCTTCTCGTCCAGGTTAACCTCTCTGGTCTCCCCCACTTCATCATCATCTCCTTTCCTTACCACTGTGCCTGCGCGAGGCGCGCGAAAAGCACGAGAGTTTTGCGTCGCCAAGATGGTTGGCAATACTCTCATAGGCTCTCCCACGACGTTGGCGGTGTAGTGAGGCTTCCTGTCTCCTGTGACAACCCTGCGCGGCTTCCAGCCTCGCTGCAAAATATCGCGCACGTATCTGTCTGGTGGTCTGTCCACCCGCTCCATCACCAGATTGAACTGCTGATTTTGAAACAGATTGCTCCAATATGCTCGTAGGCGATGCGCGTATGATCCCGCGCGCGCCGCGTCAAAGGACACCGGCTGGCCCACCACGCTGTTGATGATGGGAAACACCTCCTTCCTGATCTTCGAGTTCTCCCTGTGTGACAACGGAGAAACGTTCTCTAGCACATATGCTGGCGGTCGCTGAGGCTGCAGCTGTTGCAGCGTGGAGAGGACTCGCACTGCCTGGTAGACCAGTCTGCTGTGCCTGCCCTCCAGACCAGCCAGCTTGCCAGCTGGTGACAGGTCCTGGCATGGATATCCACACACCATGACCCACTGTTCTCCACTCAATGCCCCTGCATGTACAAGGTCAATGAGGCTGGTGTCTTCGATGTTGCTGGGCAGTTGCTCCAGGTGGGCTGCCTCGGCACGAAACAAGTCAGGATGACGGCGACTGAGCGCCATGCACCTGGCCCTGGCTACCGTCTGGCTGGACTTCGAGATGTCCTGGTAGAGGTACTTGTTGACCTTAACTCCGCAGCGCAAGAGCATCTCTAGTCCAGCACACAGGCCCCCACACGGCTCGTAGCAGACCACGCCCTCTTCCCTGGCTTCCCGGAAGAAGCTCTTGTCAATCACTCTCGTGTCGATCTTCTTCGGCACTTTGAGCTTGCCACCCTCCATGGTCTCGTCGCCGTATATCGCCGGTGAGCCTCCAGAATGCATACCCCTGATTGGCCGGACCTGGCTGAGGGCATCCCAGGCGACTCGAGTCAACCTGCCCGAGCACCTGGCCACTTCCGGGTGGTCAGTGTCAAACATGACCCCCTTGTTACACTCCAGCTCTTCTTGGTAGTGCAAGTCAAACAGTCGATGGACTGCGCTGGTCCCCAGCTGCTCCCTGACCATGTTCTCGCAGTAGTTGGCCACCTGGGCTTCTGGGCTTACTTCGGGACCAAGTGGTGGCTCCCTGGTCACTTCCAAGCAAATGATGTCTGTGAAGCAGCGCGTTGGCCTCTCGGCACGCCCCGCTTCCCTGGCTCGGTCCCCTTCACGGTCCAAACGGGCACCAGTCTCGTCTGCGGTGCTGGGCAGTGGGTACCTGGATGGCACATCCGCGTTCTCATTCTTCGGACCTGGTCGGTACTGGACCGTGAACTCAAACTCCTGGAGGCTGATGGCCCAGCGTAGGTGTTGACCCTGTAGGTCCCCCTTCTCCATGAGTGTTGTGAGCGGCGAATGGTCGGTAATCAGCGTGAAGTGGATCCCGTGCAGGTACTGTCGTAATGTGCGGATTGCCCACACCACTGCCAGCATCTCACCCTGGAAGCTCGCGTACTGTCTCTCGGTCTTCGACAGCGAGCGGCTGATGACCACACAGATGTGCTCTACGCCATTCTCGTCCTTCTGACCCAGCACTGCGCCAATGCCATGGTTGCTCCAGTCCGTGTAGAGGAAGATGGGCTTGCTGTAATCAATGGGCTTCAAACATCTCCCCGAACATAGGGCGTCCTTCAATGCCTGCAATGCCTGGTCCTGATCCTTCCCCCAAGCTTCCTTGACATCCAACACTTCCTTTCTGAGCAAGTCGTTCAATGGTCGTGCCATCTCTGAGTAGTTGGGTCCCATGGGTTCCCCCACCAGACCTTTGTAATAGTTCATGAGTCCAAGGATGGAGCGTACTCCAGTTTTATCCTCGGGCTTGGGCAGCTCTTGGATGGCCTTGCACTTGATGTCCTGCGCGCCAATGGTGTTATAGCCGATGCGGTAGCCCAAGAAGTCCACCGTGGCTGACCCGAAGGTCGACTTGCCCGAATGCAGGCGTATCCCTGCATCCCCCAAAGTGCGAAGCACGGCTTCCACATCCTTGATGTGCTGCTCAGCGGTGTCTGAGTATATGCACACGTCATCGACGTACGCCACCGTGCAGTGTTGCAGGTGACGTAGCTCGTAGTCCATGATCCTGATGAAGGCTGCGGTCGCTCCAGCTGCTCCAAACGGCATGGATGTGTAGCGATAAAGCTGGTTGCCCCACCAGAACGCTGTCTTGTCCCTGTCCTCCTCAGTGGTCATGGGAATCTGGTGGAACGCCTTGGTCGCGTCCAGGGTAGTCTTGAACTTGGCCTTGGCCACGCGCTGGTAGAGCTCTTCTGGACGATGTGGTAACGTGTTATCCTTCAGCGACAACCGGTTCGTATTCCGGAGGTCGACGCAGAATCTCGTCGAGGTCCACTGTCCAGTGTCGTGATCCTTCTTCCCCGCGACCACCACGTTGCTGGCGTGTCTGCAGTGCTGAGAAGCCGGCTCGATGAAGCCATATTCCAGCAGTTCCTTGCAGTGCAGGTCGATGATCTCCTGCTCTCCCGGGCTGTATTTCCTCGGTCGCTGATAAGCTACCTTAGTCTCGTCCTTGAAAGGGATGGCGAAGGTCGCATGTGCCGCGCCTCCATGGTAGCCTTTGATGTCCTGCGGCTTGTTGGCGAAGCAGTAGCTGCACCTCCTTACCACGTTGCGCATCTCCTCCCAGTTCTCCTCGGTGAACTCGGGATGTCCTCCGAAGGTGGCATTGAGCTCGGTGTCCAGCCACGCGGCCTCGTCCTTGGTGACCCTGGTCGTGCCCCCTGGCTGTAACGTGTCCAGCACCGTGTGCGGAAGCACCTCGTCTCGCTCTGCCACCATAGCCTCCCATCCGGTGTCCCATTGGCGTGAAGACCTCTGGTCTTCCCAGGCGGTCCTGCTAGATCTGGTCGGCGAGCCCGAGCATGATCCCATCGTCAGCACGCCCTGAAACTCCCCAGGGGCCACAGCGGCCACCCAAGCAGCCACCGCTAGCAGCAGCAAAAGTTTTAAAATTCTGCTGGTACCCACTGGTTTAACTGGAGGGTGAAGGGTCAGTATGCAAGTCAACATCCTCCACCCCCCTTGCATACGGCCCAGGCCTCCTCCCGCAGACACGTAGACCACCAGCGCCAAGACTGATGCCACATAGATACAGTGCGCCACCTGGTAGCAAGCGGCTGTGAACTGCAGGCGCTGCAGTCGGGCGGCAAAGCGCGGCTTCTGCATGCGCCGAGGAACAGCGGCCAGCGTAGCCGGCCCTGCGGCCAAGATTCGCTGGGCGACCGCCAGCGCACGACCCATCTGAGTCTCCAACGTGGCGAACGCGCCACCATTGTAAATCAAGCAGGAGCATGGCAACCCATGGTGGATAACGTGGGCGCCAACTGTCAAGACGCACCCCAGAGTGCCGACCACGTGCGTGAAGTGCATGGCGAGCATGGCGAGACAGAACCGTAGCAATGGCACGTACCACAGCCCACGCCGGGCATGGTGGAGCCCAGCTACCTCAAGGGCCCCCTTGGTCAACAGCAGTAGGTGCCTAGCCAGCTCCAACAGCACTCGCAGAGGCGCCTGTTGATGTGCCCATGGCTCGAGTGGTGCTGTGTGCATGGCCCACAATGCGCGTGCCATGGCTCTGCGGGGCACCCCAGTGTGGAATGCCCAGCAGGCGACGACCTCACCAAGAAATCTGGATACCTCCATGGCCATCCATACTGCCATTACTGCAAAATGAGGCAGCTGCGGCCAATGCAAGCGCACGAACACCCCCACGAGCAGGAAGCACACCTGAGTGCGCTTCGCCCGCCTATCATTGGCGGGCTGTGTGCCCGGCTTTTCGCCGGGGCTGCTTCTCAGTGACGGGCGCGCCGGGCTGCAGCCGGCCCGGTGCCCCCTTGAAAAGGCCCCAGTGCGCTCTCCCTTCTTCTCTCCTCCCAGCGTTCATCATAACTTTGGCGTCCCTGGGGAGAACGCGACACGCCGTTGCCGGCATGTCGACCGCGAGCCGCGTCCTGACGATGAGCTCCTTCCCTGGGGCTCGGAGATCTCCTCCTGCGCTGGCCAGCTCGTGGCGAACGCTGCTGCACGGCACTCGCAGTTGGACTCTGCGGGCGCGCCGCAGGATGACCTGAAAGTCGAGCGTCGACACGCGCAACGCGGCCACTGGAACGCTCCGGGCTGCTGGGCGCTGTAGAGCTCGGGGTTGGTGGCACGTACGAAACGGAGTCCTGCTCCTGTGCAGCTGGAGGCATGGCTTCAGTCTGCTGCGTGCAGACTGAATGCGCCGGGGATCTCAGAATGTCGTGGATTGACCGGTGCTCAGGCCTCTGTGCCATGTTGCACTCCAAGCCCCTGGTCTGCGTCCCGCCGAGAGCTCGACCAGAGCAGAGTGCCTGCGTGGGCGTAGCTCGCGCGCCATCACGACCATCAAGCCCAGGGCAGTCTGACCCAAGCGTACTCATCCTCGCAGTCGCTCGGGCAGCACGAGGTCGCTCTTCATATTCTCTGATGATCTCCTGACGCGCTCGTATTGACTCCGAGAGAGCTGCCATGGTGATGTTGTTTGCCGCGACCTCGGCGCGCCCTCGCGCCAAACTGGCAGACAATCCAACAAGTCTCTCACTGATGACCTCCACGCTGTCCTCATCCTCTGTTTGCGGCGATGGTGTTCTGGTGCGGCACGTGTGGGTGCTCACACCCGCAGCAGCCGCGAGGTCGGGCGAGTATCCCGAAATGCTGCCATCTTCCTCCTCACTTCCTGAATGGGAATCATCCTCTCCCTCGATGGGGTCCAAGCACCTCATGAAGTCGTTGCGAAGGCGCACCTGCACCTCTGCCCGACGTGCCTCAGCCAGCAACGCAGGGCCCACCGAGGATGTGAACGCAGACAATGGTTCTCGATGCATTACTGCCACCTTTTTCCAGGTCTCCCAGCTACAGCAGTCGAACTTGCGCGTCCCTGAGGAAAGGTACTCCAAGGTGAACGCCATCTCACTGGGTCCTCGCTCACGGTAGTAGCGATTGTCCTCGAAGAGGTAGTAGACGGCCTTGGACTGGGCGTTGGCACGGGTCTTGAACACCCGTAGGGTGCCCTGCTGCGGGCCATCGCTCAAATGGCTTCTGGCTATCTCTAAGAGTTGAGTACGATCAACAAGATGCTCCATGTGCTTCTGTAAGGTGCCGAGGAGTCCTCCCGTGCAGCCTTTCGACTGCCCACCCAGAGGCAGAAACTCTCCCCGTTGTCCCACTCCTGCGGAGGAGGAGTACTGGTGCAGGGTCTTGCTGCTGAGGAGTCGCTGCGTGTGCACCCCCTTCCCTCGCTGCGCGAAGGGCTTCCCAAGTTGGAACTCGATCTCGCCCATGAAACAACGGTACTGGATGAGGAAGACCGTCTGTCCATGCAGCGCCGTGAACTCTGAGATCCCTCCCAGATCCAGCCAGTTGGCTTCCCCAGCTGTGTTCTCGCTGCGAGTGGGCGACTCTGGCTCGTAGGTGCCCTGGAACACTGAAGCGTGATACTCTAACATGGCAGGGTCGAAGACGCCATTGGGCCAGGTTTGATGCCTCAGACGAAGCGTAGCTGAGGATGGTGGCGGTGCGGAGCCAGATGGCCCTGCCTCATCCCCCCTGACCGTCTTCAGCGTCCTCAGAGTCTTGGACGTGCGTACTGGAGGGTTCCTTCTGGCCCCATAAGTGTCCAGCGCGTCATGTGCTTGCTCCTCTGTCTTACATGCACCAAGCATCACTCTAGCGTTGTCCCCCAGGTGTAGGTACTCCACGGCGGCGGCGTTCGTGCTGAACACCTCGCCACTGCCTCCTTCCCCATCCGTCACTGGGTAGAACTTCCCCACCTTGTCCGCTGCGTCTGACAGCGTGAGCTGCGGGACCATCTTCACATTCAGGTCCTTCACACCAGCCACCTCCTTATCATACCTCACCTTCAGACGAGCCCGAAGGTCAGCGATGTCCACTCGCTGCACGTACTTCAGATGCTGGTACTGCCAACGCTGGTCCTTCTCATAGTAAAAAGGCAGCTGGAACTCGCCAGTCATCTTACCCATGGGGGTCATGTTGGCGGCACCTTCCATGGTGTGACGTACCATACGCTCCATGAGATCCCATTGGGCGCGAGTGTGCTCGCTGAGCACGCAGAACTGACGCGCCACCTTGTCCCACATGAGCTTGCCCGTTACGACCCCTGGGTAAGTCTGGTGGGTGTTGAGGGTCTCCTGAACACTCGCCATCGTGTACCTTCCAGCCTCCCGATGGGCACCACAGTCAGGGAGTGGGACCTGGTCGTTGTCCTTCCTGCCGCTCGCCCTTGTGGTCCAGGTCTCTGAGGGTATCTTCGTCTCCTTGTCAACCTTCTGATCCACCAACGTAAAGTCGGGCCACAGTAGCTCCGTCTCCAAGATGGTCTTGAATTCTCCACAACGCGAGAACTTGACCTGCACAAATCCTGCGTCCACACCACTTCCATCGCCCTCTTCGCAGAGTGTGCACAGACGAGCATAGCCCGTGCGGTCGATGTACAAGCGCTGCTGAGACCAGCTGCTCTCCTTGTCTTGGTAATCCCACGGGTTCACTGCCATGCCCACCCATGGCTGCACGCTGGCCAGCTTGAAGTCAGCTTCGCTCTCGGCCTCTTGCTCCGGCGTGAGGTCTGGATAGCGAGGGTCCGACTGCGTCGTGGCCAGGCTGGCTGGCATGACGGACCCCCTCCCATCTGGCTCTTCAGCACTGGACCACTCACTTCTGGTCGCCACATTGGCTTCCCGTTGGCTGCGTGATGATGCTTGTAGCATGCCCAACATCTGGTCTGTTAAGGACGTACCAGGCACCGGAGGTTCGTACGTTGCGCTCTCGGCGTGTAAGCTGACCCGCCCAGTGAGCTCGACTTGCATCATTGAGCTGGGTTTCAAGAAGCCCGCCTCCACCATGGACTGGCAGCGCGCCTCGAGCCTCTCCCTCTCCTCCGAGTTGAACCTTCTCAGTCTCATCTCCTCTAGCCATGACGCCAGGCTGTCCATTAGCTCGGGGTGGTTTCGCGAGAATGCACAAGGTGCAGGCGCACACCTTTCCCCTGCGAGGGCCAGACGGTCTTCTCCCCTTGTGTCCAGGGACACCGCTTCACGTGGTGGTAGAGCGCAGCCCTCAAAAGCGGGGGCAAGAGTGCGCGCTGCCGTAGCATCGACGTCGAAGATCTCAGTCGCCAGGCACACTCTCGGGTCTTCGTTCCGCTTGCTCCTTGCATCAACGGGTGGCGTCAACTCGATCAACGGCAGCGTGACCTTCTCCCTCATGCCCAGTGACACCGCGGCCTCAGAAGTGGCGATGCCTCGGTAGAGGTCGATGGTCAGCTTGAGTGCGTTCTTCAGGGGTCCCGTGCCCACCAAGAAATCCCACGTGGTGTCGTTGGTGTAAGTGACGAAGGCATGGAGCCGATGCAGAGTCATGTACGGCGTGCCCGCGGCGAGGACCACATCCACGTAGCAGTACTTGGTGAATTCTGCAGGGCTGCCATCACATCTAGCCACCCTGGCCCCTGTCTCCGCATCAAAGATGGTCAAGCCCAACCTGTTGGCTGTCCTGATGGGGATAATGTTGCAGTTGGCTCCAGTGTCCAGAAGAAGCGCTTTGTACAACATGAGCAGGCCATCAGAGCCATCCCTTGTGCCAAAGACTCGTTCAGGAGCTTGCATACAGGCTGGACCTGTGCCATGGCAGTGAGCTGCTCCTCTGTAAGGCCACTGAGCATCTTCTTCTTCAATAGCTCGTATGCCTTGGCCTCCATGGTCCCTGCGTGCAGCTCGCCCCTCTCGCTGAAGTCTCTCACCCCGTAGCTCTCCTGGACGGTGGCAGCTGCAGCAGTTACATGCACCGCAGTCCTCCCCTTCCTGGGCTGCTCCACCGTGTCCTCCGGCATCTCGTCCAGAGGAACCTCTTCTTCGTCACTGTCGTCGCCCGACTCCATGCCCGGGCAATCGTCATCATCGTCGCTGTCGTCGCCCGACTCCATGCCCGGGCAGTCGTCATCCTCGTCGCTGATGTCCTGGCAGTCTGCTGCTGAGGCTGTCGGCACGGGGAGTTGGTTGCTCTCAGCCAGTTCCACCAAGGTCTCCACACCCCTTGGAGCTGTTATGCGACCCTCTGCCACGAGTCCAGCAGCTAGCTTACGGAAAGCTGCTCCCAGACTCTTGATCACGGAGGCCATGAGCTGCACCTTCCTCTGCATCTCGTCCGCCGCAGGCGCCATGGGTACCTGTGCGTCTGCCTCGTACTCCTCGGGTGTCTTCACTGGGAAGCCCCTCATGCGTTGGGTACTTCCCAGGGCTACTGCTGGAGCCGCCGTGAGCTCAGACTCCGCACTCTTGCACAGCGTCTCGGGGAGCGCCCCCAAACCCAAGGTGTTGAGGGCGCTCGAGAGCTCCTCTTCGCCCATCTCCTCGGCCATAGCTGAGAGTAACTCGGTTGGAGGGCCAGACGACGCTCCTACCCCTGCGCTGCCATGGTGGTGTGCGCGTGCATCGATGATGTGCGTCTCCCTCTCCGCGACGCGCGCTGCGACTGGCTCCTCGTCGGAGCCCTCATCCTCGGACAGCACCTGCGACTTCACACTGCCCGCACGACTGGCCGTCTTCCTAGCAGCCACCATGCCCTGGTACTCTGCCTTCAACGCCTCAGGGTTGCCAGTGGCGCCCTTCTGCTTGTCCTCCGGTGCCTGTTTGGCTCTGTACTTGTCTTTCTCGTCGTTGGACAGCTGCTGCCAGTCCGTCACCAGGATGCCCCAGTCAGAGTTCTTGAAGCGGTTCTTCAGATTGTACATGCGCAGGGCGGCATTCTCCGCGTCCCACCACTTGCTGGAACCAAGTCTGCTCTCGTGGAACCCAGCAGGCATCTTGACATGTTTGTAGCCACTCCTGCACTGCTCGGGATCGGACTCATGCCAGCCCCCTCCAAAGCAGCGCAAGCACTTGGGCTTGTCGTTCGTACGAACGCCCTCTGCTGGCGGCGGCGTCTTGTTGTAGGAGGTCTTCTTAGCTCTTTCGGCAACATTCACCTCCTTCTTCATCTTCTTAGAAGGTGGTGTCTCTGCCTTCTTGCTGCTCTCCAGTTCGCCTGACTGCCCCACCTCAGAGGACTCAATCTTCTTGATCGAGTTCTTTATCGCCCTGAGGTCAAGGCCATGTTGACGCGCCTCCCAGGTGGAGTACTGGCAGCCACACCGCCTGGTGATCTCCTGAAGGAAGGTGAGGATCCAAGATTCTGCATCGCCCTTGAGCTTGTCTTGAACCTCGATGATGGCCTCCAGGTCCTTCCAGGTCACCCGATTGGGTGGCGGGAACTGTGCCCTCAGTTGCTCCTTCACCCGCGTCTGGAAGACCTTGATGCGCAGGTTCTCCACGCAGTCCTCGATGAAGGTCCGCAGCTCTTCGTCGCTCAACACCTTCCCAGTGTTAAGCTGCATTTCCCTGCGTTGGCACATCTTCATGTAGGTCAGCCCATCCTGCCCCACCTCCTGTGGCTTCTGTGTCAACAGATCCACTTTCTCTTGTGTCCCTTTCATCATGAACTTCTTGTCAAGGGCAGCGATGAAACCCCTGAGCGCGTAGAAGTACTGGGTATCACGGGTGCCATCACGTCCCGTCAAGCCTTTCAGCGAGGTTCCCTCAGTCAGATAGTCGTTGGAAACCTCCCCTTGGGCGTCTTGGTTCGTCACTGGCCTCGCTATCACCCACGTGGTGCCAGTGTTCATCTCATTGAAAGGGGGCCTAGCACACGGGATGGTACCCTCGAGTGGGCCATGCTCACTAGTGTCTTTGAGGACTCGGTCCATGTTGGAGGCCACTACCCCCCCTTTTTCATAGTTCTCACGCCACCAGCTGAGAGCTTGCGAATTCTCTCCAGCCAGACACGCAGGGATGATGTCCCACAGATACTCAAAGTCAGGGGGAGTCTCTCTCAGGGTCTTCATCTGTGCATCGGTGAGCGTGCCAGCCCCGGACCTGAGCCGCCTCCTGACGTTGGCGTTGTGCTGCCGTACGAAATTCTCGCACATGTCGGCGAACTCCCTCAGGAACTTGGGACGATCTTCTTCCTTGGTGCCCGTGTAGTTGGGCAGCGTACCAAGGTTGATGCGCGCGGAGTCAGTGTACTCCATGTCTTCCTCAAAGATTACCAACGGCTCTTGGGCCTGGGCTTGAGGTTGTACTGGTGCTTGGGCCTCAGGCTGTACTGGTGCTTGGGCCTCAGGCTGGCCACTGGCAGCCCCTTCCTCTCCTTCCAGCTCTGTGAAGTGCTGGCTCACCCGTATCGCTCTCTGGGCACGCCTCTCTGCCCTTTGTTGCTCCTGACGGTCAGTCTTGGATTCCGTTGCTATCTTCCCGGTGGAGAAGAGATACTGGTGTGAAGGCTCTTTTCACTCCACACTTCCCAGCTTACCAGTACGGATGAATCCGTCCCTGGCCTCACCTTTCAGTGCTTTGCTCTAAGTAGCAATCACTGCCAGGATAATCTCGTCCATGACTGGTGAGCAAGGTTTCGTCTGTGACCTGACCCTGTCTTATACTGGCTCTTCTAGATGTCCAGCAAGGTTGCCTCAGCCCTCAGTGTCTCTGGTCCACGCAGTAAATCAGCAGAACGCCAGCATGGGTCAAGTGGCTACAAAGAATGCTGTCGTGATAGTGTCCACTGACAGTCCTGTTTCGCTCTACGCCTTCAGGCGTACCAGTACGGATGAATCCGTCCCTGGCTTTACCGTCTGGTGCTTCGCTCCAGCAGGATGTCACTCCCCGAAATAGCCCAGCACATGATTCTCAACGCTGCAGTCATGGTGCAAAATTAGCAACCGGTTCCGTCCGCTCTGATCGCTGTCGCTGTACTTTGCAAGACTGGTGAACTTCGAGTGTCGCAACAGCCTGCTTCCCTCAACCTCTTCCAAGGCTTACCAGTACGGATAAATCCGTCCCTGGCATCACCATTCAGAGGTCTCGTTCTTCAGGACTGCTGTTGAACTCTCAGCATTACAGACGACATGTCTGTAATATGGCACATTTTTGTTTTGAAAAAGACTGTTAATTACAGTTCTGACGCTATCGCACAAGAGCAAGTCCACAAATGTATATCTTTACAAGCAGAAGAATACTGTATCTTATAAATTATCTCATAACCCCTACGGTCCTAGCAAATTGTAGTATGTGTACTAAAGGTGTCCTAAAGGCATAGTAAAGGACAGTTAGTACGTATGGGCGTTAGTATGCCGGTAGTATAATATATTACAGGCATACTAACGCCACATTGGCGCGTTAAGATGCGCGTACTACAGGCGTCCTAACGGCACTGCGCCTTAAGTATGCGTTGGCCCCAACTGGAGCAGGGGTGAGTGGTGGGGCACGTGTGGGTGTGCAGATCACTGAGATGGCGTTTTATGGTGACTAGAAGGCCAGGGGAAGTTTATTCCGCGGAGTATGGTGGGATTCGGGGAAAGTATTACGCGGGCTGAGTTTCTCGGAAATGTAGGGACGTTAGGATGGCGTTAGCATGCCTCTAGGATGTCATTAGGAGGTTGGCGTTAGGACGTAGTTAGGATGCTCGTAGGCAAAGTTAATACGCTAATGGCACTCTAGCGGCACTGCGCCTTATACAGTATGCGTTAGTTGTACTACTGCAGGGGTCGTTACCAAGGTCACAATTTGCAACTGCCTGCATGGCATGTGGCAAGCAAAAAATAAACTAGCAGCGATTCATACATCGACCTCGTCGTCGTCCTATGTCCTTGATCCCTCGAAGAAGTCGGCCGCTGGGTCGAGAATGACCGCGGTCTCCATGCACGGATGTGGTACAATAACAACCTGCTGTTCTACTCTATTGGCTAATATGAATGGCTCCATGTTGTCAAAGGCCGCGCGGTCTACGTGCGGGTTGAAGGTATAGACCGTCTTGGTCAAGTTATCCGGGCCGAGAATGGAGTGACGTCGACGGTACTCCTTGATCTGTTCGTCGGTCGGCTTAGCGAACCAATCGCATTTCAGTAAGATGTAGACCTTTCCTGCAATCTCCACCCGCAATATTCTCGTAATACGGCCGTGCCTGCATATCACCAAGCCCACGATTGTGTAAACAGCTAAGTTAGTATGTCGTTAGGACATTATGCGCATCCTAATCGAGTCATAACGACATCCTAAAGACATGTTAAAGGTAGAATAGTGCGTGCTCCTTTCTCACCTTGCCACGGATTTTGGCTCACCGTGCTCGTCCACTTCCTCACTCGCGAAGAAAGTGCGAAAGTAGCTGTGTACGGTGCGCTTGTTCCGATCGGTCGTAGCCGTGCGGTAATCAGCGTCGCCGATCTTGACGTGCGTGAAGTTATAGCAAACCGGTGTCGGCCCCGCCATGAGCAACATCTCGTACTTGGTGAACTGTCGGCCCAACCATTCCGTAGGATCCGCGTACGCTCCAAATGGGGGCTCGCGTATGTGCTCAGGTTTGCCCTCCCTTGCACACACCGCGTTCCGTTACTGCTTGTGTCGCAGTCGCATCCGTGCATTCCAACTGTGCACAGCGATACGATACCGTTAGTACTTTAGGCGCGTCCTAAATATGCAACAACGGCGTCATAAGGGCATAAACAACCGCTCGGGGAATGGGGCCACAAATCACCTGCGCGCGTCTTCCACATACTTCTCCCACTTCTCCACCAGCTCTCGATAAGCAGGCAATTCAGTCCGCATCCAAACCTTCAAGGCCTTAATGTCATCATCTCGCAAGACCACACGTTTCCCCCTAGCCGATACCTCAACCGATATTGCCCCGCGGCTCCCCATGGTCACGGCCGCCGGCATCCGGGTGGAGTGGTCTTCCGAAATGAAAGTGATTAACCCACGCACCAAATGCAACACCTTCACCCGCTTGATGCAGTTCATTATGGCTGGAACGGGTAGGGAGTTGCTCCTCGCTAGGCTTTTGATGTGACCGTTCAAGGACTCGAAGGCGTACATCCATACCTCCCGCATGGGACCATACTTCTCAAGTTGTTGGACGAAGTGAGAAACATGTGAGTGTTAATCACACACCAAGCATACGCTGGCCCGGTCGCCTCCAACTCCTCGAAAAATGACTTGATTTCCTGTGCGAGTGGCTCCATACATATCCTGCACGTACGCAGCAATTCGTTAGGGCCCGTATGATGTACGAAGCATGTTAACGGCATCATAACATCATACTAACTATATCCTAACCGTTTACCTTAGGACGCACTTGTGTCGTCGTGATCTCCCGCACGATCGTGGTCATTTTACCCACTAGCTTGGCCAATCGATTGGCGGGCTGCCCTTCATCTCGTGGCCAAGCGCAGACTGTCGACAAGATACTGTTTTGCACGAGCTTCAAGCCGTCGTGAGCCCGAATGTGCTTGGCGGCTTTCTTATCGGCGGTAGTTTGCAACAATCGTTTGTGGCCACGCCCCCATCTTTCCACCGCCCTTATGCTCTTCAAGAAACTGCGCGCTGTCTCCAAGCTTCGCTTCGTGGTAGACCTTCTGTCAGGGCGGGGTGGAATCGCGAAAGGTCCGTGATTCATCTTGTACATCAATACCTCCTTACCTGCGTCACATTATTTCAACTGAGTATGCCGTTAGTACCCCTTCGTGACACCGATAGCACGTGGTTAATACACTATCGGCACGTTATGCACATCCTAACACGTGCATACTTGCCTACCTTGAGCATTCTTCACCTTGGTTGTGGCATGCCACGTGGGATGGACACCGTCCGCTTTCGCTTGCTGGCGGAGGGCGTCGTTGAAGTCGACCCCGAGCAAGGTTGCAGCGATTCTGTTCACCAGGTTCATGATGTCATGCATGCCATCTAGGATGATATCACGGTAGATCTTGAAGTAAACCAACCGAGTAAAAACGCTCGAGAACTTGACGCCCGTATTCCGCATGCTCTCCTCCAAGGTCGCTCCCGAAAGTTCGGGGTCTCCGCTATCTCGCAGATCTTCATGCATTGCGGCGACCTCGTATCAATATCGAGAGAGGGGTGGTGTTATCGATGGAGGCTGCGACAATGAGCATGATTGCAGTGGCAATGGACATGAGACAATGTCGCACGCCACGTGTCCGTAATTTTATGGGAAATACGCGGTCGGCGTACATTACCTTGCCCGGTTCTTCTTCCAAAATGGACGGGATCGGCAACCATGACGGGTACCGTAGGGTCGTTAGCATGTCTTGGGCGCAACGATGAAAGTCGCGGGGAGTCATGCAAGTTGGTTCGTCCTTGCGATGGCCACAAGTGTAAATCTGAACCATGCCGACGTTTCTCGACTTACGCGCTTCCAATCTACAAGCGGTTACGTGACAAAGAGCACGCATCATGTCTTCCGTTTGGCACCTGCCACGCTAGAGTGCAGTTAAGATGTCGCTAGTACGTCGACACATAGTGTTTACCATGCTAACGGCATCATATGTGTGCGACAGTGCTGCGAAGGTCCAAATGGACGATTGTGATTCAAGAGTCCAACTGAAAGTTAGGGCACTTTCAAAGGGTCCTTGAAAAAACGAAATCACACTCCTTACATCATTCACGCACGCCACAGTGGTTTCCGCCCATTGGCTAACTCGAAACTTCTTCGTGTGCTCCTCGAAATGTTGACCCAACCGGAAACCCTCCGGACAACCAACGGTATCGGCAGCAAGTGGTACCGCCGGAGTTGATGGTGCGGAGGTGGCAATATTCACCGGACCACGCGGTGGTGCCAAGGGTACTGGGTGAGGTGCTGGGTGACACATGGCCATTCGGGCTAGTCGTGGCGCACGCGTTTTGGCCACCGGTCGTTCTTGTCGTTGGAGGGAAAGCCCACGGTGACCCGGGGCCGCACGGGGTGTACTTGCGGACGCCTGCACGAACTGGTCATCGGATGCATCGGGGGGAAGTTGGCGAGTCCATTGTTCACGTAGCGCGGAGAAATGCTCTCCGGGGCGAAGTGCTTTACGGGGCATCGCAGGCCTGTGACCCCCCCCCCGTAGGCGCGTTAAGACGTGGTTAGTACGTCATAAAGGAGTCCTAATGCCACACGTTAGGGTGTCATTAGGATACCGTTAGGATGGGCGAACTACAGGCATCCTAAAGGCCTCCTAAAGGTGTCCTAACCAGGGAATCTTTTGAGGAATATTCCTCTAGGCGCGTTAAGATGTGCACCCTAAAGCACGCCCTTAGGACACCTTTAACATGTTGTCGCCGCTAGCATGTAGTTAGCACGCCTTTAGCATGCGTGGCGTTAGCATGTTAACGGCGTCTAGTCTCACCTAGTATGCCGCTAACGGCGTGGCGATAGCATGTTAACGGCGTCTAGTCTCACGTAGTGGGTACCGTAACGGCATACTAACAAAGACGCATGCAAACAAAAAAAAACAAAAAAACTGCAAGTCTGGCGTTAGGATACTAAATGACACCATAAGAGCATGCTACCGGCATAATATCCGCGTAATGTACATGGCATGCTAAAGGGGTACTAACGTCATATGACTTGTATGACATAAGCTATAAGACCCAAAAATAGCGAAAAAAACAAAAAAACAAAAATTTGGCAGGGAAATGGGCAAGTTGAAGGGAACACACCCCTCCAAGCAAAATGTTGGTTTTGTTTTTTTTGCCATAGATATGAAGCATTTTGTGCGCACGATTTTTTCAAAATGCGCAGGAGCAAAAAAATAAATATAAACAAAAGAAATAAAATGGAAAGTTCTCACCGCACCGCACCGCACCGCACCGCACCGCACCGCACCGTCGCGTCGCGTGTCCGAGACAGACCGACCTGCGCCGACCTGCGCTGGTCACTCGAGCGCGACAGCCGCGACGCGACAGGGACAGCGACAGCCGAACGACAGCGACATCGATTCACGATACTGATACTGATACTCATTGTCATACTATCCGATACTCATACTGTGACACAGGTGACACGCGACAGTCGACTGCGACTCGAGTGATGCGGGATGCCGCTGCCGATGCCGCGAGCCCGCGACGACCAGTTCGAGTTGAAGATCAAGCGAAGGGGAAGGTGAACGTTGAAGTGGAATACACTCAACACTGTGTCCATCGAACTACAATAAAGAAACTTTAAGTATTCACAAGTCAAAGGCAGCGGTGAACGCAGAGTTATCGGGTAGTGGGTGCTGTTTTATGTTTGTTCTTGGTATCATATAAATACTGCACTACGCTACATATTCATAGTGAATGCGAGTGCTACTGTAATTTTTCTGCGCGCATGTCGGTGTGCTTAGCATCGAATTGAGGGGTGAACGAGAAGTAAGTTCTCGCTAGTCGTATGAACTAGATGAAGTTGGTTAAATTCCAACTCACCCCACTTGGCCTTCTTATTTTCCTTTGCTACTCTTATATTTCATCTTATGATATTTTTGCGCTTTACTATCCATTGGTTTTGAGTTGCGCGTTGTTTTTCAGATCGGCTGAAAATGAGCGAGTGGAAAGAACTAATTTTCAGCCCATGACCAACACCAAGACCTAAGGTGTGTGCGCTATCTTTCCTAGGTTGGTACATAAGAATTTGCGCGTTTGTGTTATGTGCTTGCTTTACTAAGCGTGGGTTTCTTTGTTGCGCTTTATTTTTCAGATCGGTTGAAAAGGAGCGAGTAGAGAAAGCAAATTTTCAGCCCATGACCAACGCCAAGACTTAAGGTAAAAGCTATACCCTTTCTAAGTTAGAACCTAATTTGTTGTGCTTTTGTGTGAAGTTTCTCACTTGACTAAGTGTTGGTTTATTTTTCCACTTGCTTTTTCAGATCGAATGAGAATGGGCGAGTGGAAAATCTCGGAAGGTTTTACTCCAAGACCAACGCCGAGATTTCTCGCTTGTTGCACGTTGTTTTAAAGAGATTAGGTTAATTCCCTAGAGGCAATTTTCGGACTAGAGCCTTGTTTTGAGCGAATTAGGCTACGAATGGGGCAGCCCTACTTACGATTGGATTGTATTGTGGATAGTAAAAATATTAACGTTTCTAGACTTGTCAAAGTGCATTCAACCACGCATATGCTTTGTTGTGCATCACACTTGTTTATCACACCTGTTGTGCATCACACTCGCCAATCACAATGTATCTCGCACCTCACAATGCATATGCCTTCGCATCAAGCTTCCCCCGATGTGAATACTCGCAACGTTCGCGTTTGACTGCTTGTGTAGTTATGGCATAGTTAGTATGCGTTTAGTATGCGCCCTAACACACTAAAGCTATGCTAAAACCAACGTTAGTATGCCTTTACTATGTCCCAGATAGCATGTCGTTAGGACGCCTTTAGGGTGTCGGTGTTAGTATGTCCTAACGTCGTCCTATTAACATCATAATGGCATCCTAACGCCAGTTATAGTGCATGTGTTAGTATGTCCTAACGTCGTCCTACGAGCACCATAATGGCATCCTAACGCCTGTTAATATGCATTTGTTAGTATGTCCTAACGTCGTCCTACGAACATCATAACGGCATCCTAAAACCAGTTAAGATGCATGTGTTAGGGGCGTCCTAACAGCATCATATGCACGTACTAACGGGTCGTTAAGACGTATGGCGTTAGTATGCCGTTAATATCTAGTCTCACGTAGTGGGTACCGTAACGGTATCCTAACCGCATACTAGCGGCATACTAACTTGACTACATATACTGCTGTTAGTATGCCTTTAGTACACCTTTAGTACACATACTACAATTTCCTAGGACCGTAGGGAACACTGCTGTTTTCGCGGTCTTAAGCGAGTCCTGGCTATTTTCGGAATCACTGTTACGAAGGCAAAACAAAAATGAGCGTCTGCCTCACTCTCGCATGCCGCCCTACTTATTCTCACTATCTCTTAACAAGTGTAACACCCGCTTATCTTTCCGTATCTCTTCACTGTTATAACTCCTCACGCGTACCGTACAGCGCGTGTCATATGTTCGTCACAGAGACTGCTACAGCAAGTGTCACAACCCGGCTGAGGTACACGATAAGCCGTGGTTTGTAACATTCTGCACTCCCATCGACGAGGAGGACGCGGAGGGGGTGCGGGCTTTAGTCATGTGCGCCCTGTTCCAGCAGGCGGCAGACGATGGGGCGGAGGCCTTTGCCAGTGCGGCCTCCACGTACGGGCCGCCTGCGGTGCTCTGTGCGGGTGCGGTGGGCGGGATCGACGTGTCCGCCTACGGCTTCACGGTAGAGCCGCAGCAGCCTGCTGACGAGCCCGCAGGTGACGACATTCATCAGCGGCTGGACGATCTCGCCGCGGAGGTCCATGCCGCGGCAAACTGCAAGGTGCACTACACCCACGCATCCTTCCCACCACGGGCGGTTCTCGAGCCGCATGCATCGGCTCTGGTGTGCGGCCCCGCGGCAGCGGGGAACATGCCGGAGGAGCAGGTTCCGGCAGGTGGTGCGGCGGCATCGGCATCCGCCGTGCCGGCCCCTGCTATACCTGTCTCGCAGGTGGAGGATGTGAAGCCCGTGCCACTTCAATCGGCGCGGGTGACTGCAACGACGGAAGAGTTCCCTGGATTCGTTCAGACTGTCAACCACGCCGCCATCGCGCCGGTTGACCTCACCGGCTACGACACCGACGACTACGAGGACTTTGCCGACGGCAGCTTCAGGCTGAAGCCGCGGGGCTCACCTCCGTCGGCTAATCATGTGGCCGGACCACCCGTGGACAACCAGAGGACATACGGTTGTGGGAAGCCGCCCTGGGGCTTTCCTGCCACGGTTGGGCCGTGGGGAATTCCTTTCCTCCTTTCCCTCGTTCTTTGCATCTCGATCATGGGGGTGGCAGCCGTGCTCGACGCTCAGTCGGCTGCGGGATTGCCTTCGCCTGGTGGTGATCTCGATTGGGAGGCTCCGTCAATTTTCTCCACGAATGAATTTGTTGAATCGGTGATCCCGGCTCAGGGTTTCTTTGTGGCTGACAATGTGCCAATGCTTGAGCCGCCTGAGCCCCCTGACCTCTTTCAGGACCTTGCTCAGGCAAATTTGAGTTTCGACATGGCCTTCTTCTACGGTGTGGCTCTACATAAGAGGGGTCCTTTCGAAAACCCTCCCTTCGGGTCGGACTTGATTGAGCCCACCGCTGACTACTTTGGTGCTGTCGATTGACTTCTTGTTCACTCTGGATGCACACCGACATGGTGGTGTGCGGAACTCCGGTGACTTCAACGATTTCTTCAATCTGGTTTATGTTTTACTTTGACTCCTTTGTATTCTTCAATCTGACTTGCTAGCACGGTTCTTTTCAGTTGTTTAGCGGGTGCGCAATGCCCGTATGTTTCTGCTGATCTGCTCACGTGCTACCTAGAGGGTTCCAATTTGTGTATCAGAATAGCACAGTTGGATTAGCAGTTAGGACTTGTCACCCTAGCTCCTGCCCTAACAGCTTGTCTTACATTACCTGACTCTCCTAGACAGTCACCACCCACAGTGCTGGGGTGGTGTGCTGAAATCTGTATAGGCAGCCCTGACCGGGAGTCCCGGTGCAGGCCCCTATGACAGACTCCTAGGCCAACACTGGACTGCTGACTGATCTATAGGTTCGTGCTGTGACACACGCTGTGTCACAAGTAGGCTAGACCCCGAAACCGTCCGAGACCGTTCCGGGTATATCTAGCTTAGGGTTTATTTATCTTAAGAGTTTATCCACACAGTTCGGGAGTTTCTGATATCTAGTGAAATAGGATATTCCAGTACGCGGCCTGGCACCACCAGAGCGGGCGTGGCAATGGACGTGAGGTTTATGTATCCGGATTAGGGCATATGTAACGATCGTTACATATTTGCCCTAGACGTGCTGTACTAATAATATGCGAAAGTTAAGCTTTCAACCGCATCTCTCTAAAGCACATGCCCGATTTGACTATTTCTGAGTAAATAGTTGCATGCGGCTTGCCAAGACGTTTTCAGAACTGTCTACAAAAGTGGATTTGATATTGTTACGGCTTCACAATGTAGGATTAAGTGATCCGTCCGTATACGGTACAAACCGCTCCTTAGGGGTTAACCTCGGCATCAGAGCACCAGGGAGCGCTCCTCCCTGGGATCCCCACCCTCATGATATAGCGCGCTTAGGGGTACCCGGCCCATAAAGTAGTGCACTGGCAATATATGATATATGGGATAAACTGGTCGACATCTGATCGTAACCTGGTGCGTGCATCGAACGACACGTCCCACTCTCCTATGTCAGCACGAATTTCGGCAAGCTCCTCGTCTGACCATTTGAGGCTCGTGCGCCATTGTGCACTCTACTTTACACATATTTATTCCTTTCGATTTAACTCTATTTTATTGTTATATTTATCTTTACTCCACCTCATGTCCACCTCATGTCAACCTCACGTCCACCTCATGTCCACCTCACAATTAAAATCTAACGTCTCCCGTTAATGTTATCTCTCGAATTCAAGCCTACTCTGATTTTTCGAACTTCATGAGTTCGAAAGTCTCGAAAGTCTCGAAAGTTGTCATCCGTGTCCCGTGTCATCATTCAATGTGCTAAGCCTAGTCTGATTTTTCGAACTTCATGAGTTCGAAACTCTCGAAACTCTCGAAAAAATCGAAAGTTGTTATCCGTGTCCCGTGTCATCATTCAATGTGCCAAGCCTACTCTGATTTTTCGAACTTCATGAGTTCGAAAGTCTCGAAAGTCTCGAAAGTCTCGAAAGTTGTCATCCGTGTCCCGTGTCATCATTTGATGTGCCAAGCGTACTCTGATTCTTCGAACTTCATGAGTTCGAAGGTCTCGAAAGTCTCGAAAGTCTCGAAAGTTGTCATCCGTGTCCCGTGTCATCATTCAATGTGCCAAGCCTACTCTGATTCTTCGAACTTCATGAGTTCGAAAGTCTCGAAAGTCTCGAAAGTCTCGAAAGTTGTCATCCGTGTCCCGTGTCATCATTCAATGTGCTAAGCCTACTCTGATTTTTCGAACTTCATGAGTTCGAAAGTCTCGAAAGTCTCGAAAGTCTCGAAAGTTGTCATCCGTGTCCCGTGTCATCATTCAATGTGCCAGGTGGATATGTGATGTCATTGATTGTTTTACATGGTAGCTGTTGCATCATAACCGGTCTAAAACCTTACATTTGAAACATCGTCGCGGTGCGAGTTTGTTTGTCCACATTGGGACCTACGTCTTTGATCATATTGTATGAAACCAATCCTGGTTGTTGAGCCATGTTTGTATACTATTAAGCGCTTTTTAAAATACCGTTTCAATTACACGGTTTTGACCGATACGAAGAACGGCGGTCGTTTCGCAAATGATCATGGGTTCGTTTGTTGTAAGTACCGTTTGTAGCGGGTCTTCTGGTGATGCACGAGTAGTTTGATAGTAGAAGCTTGAAGAAAGTCCACGAGAGTCGAGCGATGTCAATTTTCTAACCCCCATTTCCGAAGGGAGTTTTAGACGTACCATAGCAATAAATTGATTATTTAGCCAATCTTCATATGAATTGATTTTGCACCCGCTCAATGTGCCATAATTGTCGGCCTTCCCGATCGTCAAGAGATTGAATGCAGCAAGAGGGTCGACTCGATAGTTAGGAACGAACAGGTTATTAATGTTAAATTGCAGAGAACCGAGGCCACCTGCTAAGAATTGAAAGTATGATGGTAGGTAGGTTGTGCCACATGTATTACTCAATTTGATGAGCCCTTTGGATTTTTCTCTATAATCAGCAGGCCTTTGCACAGCATATATGTTATTAATGCATTGTGAACTCAAAGAGAACCGCACACCAGAGAACCTTGTCGATTCAATGTCCAAAGTATTAGCACCTTCAAAAAAGGTAAAGTAATTGTAATATGGTATTTCTAAGAATCCATCACGCAATTTGCTCTCAACGGCAGCATCATATACTCCAGAACTGAATGTGATCGTCTCTACAATAAAGTAAAGTGAGTCCAATTTAAAATTACCGTTTGCTACCAAAGTTTCTTGTGCTTTCGTGTCAATTGCTACCCCAGGTGTCAATGATTTTTTATAACAACCCAATACCTCGGGGCCTGCTAGATAAATTCTGCATTGGATTCGCGGGCAACAGCTCGTATCAATATAAGAAGGTTCTGCTTCTCCAAGAAACGATAACCATTGGTTCAAAATGTATGGACGAGGTTTACTGTAAACTTCTCGGCTACAGAGATTTCTTGATTTTTTAAAACTCTTTGATAAGTCATTGTTTTGCTAAGAGTGGTTTTGATTGTGTCAAGTACACAACTGACCGTGTTGTAGCCTTGAAAACCAGTGGTCAATTGCTGCCCTCCGGCGAAAATTTCCATTCTTTGAATCAGTTTCTCGATGCCATTGGGGAGCGTTATATGTAATTCATCAGCAACTCCAGCGGTGTTTGTAAATGCTAAAGGGGCCGTACAGGAACCTAAACAATGCATGGATAGACTTTTCATGTTTACAATAGAATTTACAGGCAGATTCAAAGTAATGGTACTATACCTTGATGCTTCAGTGAGATTAGTGGTTTCTAATCTGAAGTAATTAGTTGAATACGAGTTCATTTTTGACAGCCCGTACGCCAGGCTCATAGGAAGGCTCATGCTTGTATATATATTATAAATATTATAAAATATCTGAGATACCAGCAGGTGCTAATTCTTCAACCTTAATGCTTAATGAATAGTTAATACTGCCGTCTGATGCTTGAGTCGGAAATGCCAATGTGATCAGTCTCGCTTTAGAATCTGTAAGTGTGATTCTAAATGAAGTAAATTGAGACCCAGACAATTCAATAACAAAGTTGTCGTTTGGATCTGTATATCTTATGAAATCTGTCGTTGTGTCACTTGGGAATAATATTTTCGCCCAGATATCAGAACTGATCATTTCGTTAGTATTGCCAAGCCTACTCTGATTTTTCGAACTTCATGAGCTCGAAAGTCTCGAAAGTCTCGAAAGTTCTCATCCGTGTCCCGTGTCATCATTCAATG
>LGRX02033315.1:0-78798 GCA_001247695.2 Cymbomonas tetramitiformis
CGGCTGCTGAGATACGGATGTGCAAGGTGGCAGACGACGTCGGTCTGCGGTGTGCGCCTGAGTGCGTGGGTGATGACGGTGTAGTTCTCGATGTATGTGAGATGCGGTCGCTGAGATACGGATGTGCGAGCTGGCATGCAACGTCGGTCTGCGGTGTGTGGCCGAGTGCGTGAGTGATGGTGACGCAGCTCTCGATGTACAGCTACGTGGTCGCTGAGATACGGATGCGCAGCGGCGTGCGACATCGGTCGCGGTGCGCGGCTGAGTGCGTGGGGGATAAGAGCGCAGTTCACGATGTAGGTGACATGTGGCTGTTGCGGTTCAGACGTGCGAGCTTGCAGACGACGTCGGTCTGCGGCGCGCGGCTGAGTGCGTGAGTGATGACGACGCACCACTCGATGTACAGCTACGTGGTTGCTGAGATACGGACGTGCGCCCTGGCAGGCGACATCGGTCTGCGGTGCGCGGCTGAGTGCGTGAGGGATAAGGTCGTAGTTCTCGATGTATGTGGCCGTTGCGGTTCAGATGTGCGGGCTTGCAGACGACGTCGGTCTGCGGCGCGCGGCTGGGTGCGTGAGTGACAACAACGTAGATAGACCTCATCGTACAGACATGCAGCTGTTGATGCAACGCTGAACTCGAATGGCTTAGCGTTGTCTGCGGCGGCAGGCGCGTTGATCGTGTAGTTGAGAGCGGAACGTATGTGGCAGTGAGACGACCGCGATTGTGATTTTGGTGTCTGGAGAGGAAAATTTTGAAATGATACCCCCCCCCCGGCTGTCGGTGTAGAAAGCGACGTCGTAGTTTGTGGCAAATTGCTGCATGGTGTACGTGGAGAGCTGTGGTACTGATTTGTTGGGTACGGGGTGATCTGACGACTGCATGGGACAATCTCCTGGTTGCGGGAAGTGGGAGATGACGTCGGCATTGTTTTGAGTGCGGGAGGCGCGTGATGATATGGGAATGTAGATTGATGGAAGGGGTTGGTGGGTGGGCGATTGTGTCAATACCCCCCTTGAGGAACACACTGAGAAGGAATCGTGGTAAAATGTGGTAAACTGGTGTTAAAATGTGGTAAACTGGTGGTAAACGGCGGTAAGCCCCTATGTGGGGTGGTAATCAGGTGGTAAACGTTAAAATATTTATATAAAGAAATAACTGACGACAAATCATTGGTAATTTGCGGTAGTATAGGTTGAAGCATGGTAAAAGCCTGGTAATTTCAGAACGGATCGTGGTAATAAACGAGGATCTGGAATGGTAAATGGTCGTGGCCTAATGGTAAATGGATATAAAACTTGGCAATGTAGTATAAATATATAGACGGAGCTGGTAATAAACCGTGGTAAACGAGGATCCTGAATGGTAGATGTGCAATTCTCTGGTCTGTGGCCAAGGTAGACTTGACAGGAGTGGAGCGACTGGCGAATGGCGGCCAGGTATAGCACTACTCCGTACTAGAACCCTGGGCCTACGAGGGTATCTACAGGCCCTGCTTGGCCGCAGTGTCTGACCGTTTGGATGGTTGGCACTTCAGGCGGCCGGTGGGGGCGCTTTCCATGGAAGTGTTGATGATGCGACTGCGCAAAAGCCTGAAGCGCAAGTCGACGACGGGGATCCGTACTGCACTGGAACGGATGCAACAAGGTCGTGGCATGAGGTCGTCTGCCGCGCCAGCTCGGAGGTACAAGAGACGGTGCGAGCTGGACAACTTCAGGAATGAGGTGGACCTGATGTGCCTGCAGAAGCAAGCCCCGGCCCACCACACTCCGTTGGGCACGCTGCCACTGCCGACGCGGCAACAGCGCATGGTCGAGCACGTGTCGGCACTGTTGCAGGGCCCTTCGAGGTCACGTGGGATGTGCAACGACTCCCAGCAGGTTCGGGCACTGGACCTGGCGGAGACACGGGCCCACGATCTATCCCTTGCGTGGGACGAGATGACTTCGGCGGAGCAGGCTGACGCCCTGCAGCAGGATGCCCCGATAGGGCACCGCGCGTGGGAAGCGGAGGGCCTTCTGCGCTGGCGCGGCCGACAGCGTGGGATGCCGGCGGAGGAATCGCTGGCCGTCATGGACTCGCCCCCCTACCCTTGGGCTACGGGGGATGTTGGTGGAAACTCCGTGGGAGTGCCCGCGGCTTCTGTTTCGGCCACGGGGACCATCCCTGGCACAGGGGGGGACATCCCCGGGATGCCGGATGCATGGTGCAGCTTGTACAGGGTGCACCAGTACCGTGAGAGGCAGTCGGCGGTGACTCCTGCAGAGGTGAGAGCGGATCTCTTTGGCGAGCAGCCGGAGCAGCAGCCAATTGAGGTTACACCGCCCGATGCCGTGACTCCTGACGAAGTACTGGAGGGTGGACCAATGAGCGAGTCTCCGGAGCACCTGGAGGACAATTTGACCCAGCAAATGGCTGCAGACAGGGGCCAGCAGCGGAGTGCAGACCCGCCAGCGCCGGACGCTGGTGGGGTCGAGGACAGCATGACCCAACAGCTGGCCAAAGCTGGGGCCCCAGAGGAGATTCACGCACTGAATACTCACCCCCTGCAGGAAGACACTGAGGAAGAAAGCATGCGCAGTCACCCACTGACGGAGGATGATGATGACGACGATGATGGTGATGAAGCGTGTGGGGGTGACAACGACACGAGCATGGGTGTCGGCCGTTGCAAGCGCATCCTGCGTGACGGGGGTGTGCTGTGGGCATCTCAGCTCGCTGCGGCTCATGATGAGGAAGGAGCGCTGCTGTTAGTCTTCTACGCGTATCTGCGTGGCAAGCTTGTCAAGGTACTCGTGGACTCCGGTGCCTCGGACAACTTCGTGTCTGAAGACTGCGTACGACGTTGTGGCCTACGCGTACGGCAGGGCCCGCGAATGAAGGTCACACTAGCGGACGGGTCGGTGAAGACCACAGGGGCTGTGGCCTACTCGAAGTTCACGGCCCCCACCGCAGCGGGCTCCACCTATAATGAGTCGGCCATGGCCATGCGGGTGTTGCCACTCGGGATCCGAGTGGACGTGGTGCTGGGGGGGAAATGGTTGCGTAGCCTTTCTCCCATCATGCTGGATTACGCCGGTCACGGCTCCGTGTCCTTCGCGCGCAGAACGAAGGGGGGGGGGTAAAGAGCTCGTGACCATCGCCGGCTGCAACCCGGGTAAAAGTGCTGGTGGACGCGGAGACAACTGTGCTGGACTCATCGATGAGGTCTTCCTGACGGCTGTGCAGCTGCGTAAACACCTCCTGTACGCAGAGACTCAGAGGCTTACGGGCGACGCCTCCGCTCAGCCGGCGTGGCTTATGATGGCGCGCAGGGACGGCAGCGAGCACGATTCGGCCTTCGCTGCTACTGCAGCCGGAGATCATCCCGACGCGGAACTCCTCGCGGTCGAGGCCGAAGCAGTATGCCTCTCGGTGGACACTGCAGCTGATGCGAAGCCTGTGGCCAGCACCCAGGTGAAGCTGGAACCCCCGGATACTGGGGGCACCGCCAAAGACATCCCACAGGACACGAGGGACGCCAAGGTGGCACCCCGCTGGAAGGAGAAGTTCCGGGCACTCTTCGAGGAGTTCTCCGAGGAGCTGCGTGACGCCCTCCCCATGATGTCCAAACTGCGGCGGTCGATGGAGGATGAGGCCAGAGTCACCCTTAAGCCAGACAAGGAGGGAGGACCTCCATTTCGCCGTCCCTACCGCATGTCTGTGGAAGAGCTTCGGCAACTGCGGGAACGCATCGAGCAGCTGGTGGAAAAGGGCTACATCAGACCCTCATCCAGTCCTTACGCGGCACCATGTCTCATGGTACCCAAACCGGGCCAGCCTAACACGCTGCGCCTGGTGGTGGACTACCGCCAGCTGAACTCTCAAACAGTGAGAGATCGGTACCCGCTGCCGGACATTCAGTTGATGTTCGACGAGATGCAGGGTGCCACCCACTTCTCCTCCTTCGACGCCGTGGATGGATTCTGGCAAGTCCCCATGGCTGAGGAAGACGTGGAGAAGACAGCATTCACCACCCAGATGGGCTCCTACGAGTGGCTGGTGATGCCACAGGGATTGCAGAATTCCCCGTCACAGTACCAGCGGAGGATGCAGAGAGCCTTAGGACACTTACCTTTCGTCCGAATCTTCATCGACGATGTGGTGGTGTTCTCGAAGGGTGGAGTCCAAGAACACTACGACAACGTCCGTACCTTCCTTCAGACCTGTCGCGAGAAAGGAGTATACCTCAAGGCCTCTAAGGCGCAGATGCTGAAGGAGTCTTTGAGGTTTCTTGGGCACACCCTGTCCAGCGAGGGCTGCAAGCCGCAGCACGACAAGGTGGCGGCAGTGCGCGACTGGCCGGCGCTGGAGAATGTCACTCACGTCCGGCAGTTCCTGGGCCTAGCCGGTTATTATCGTCGGTTCATTCACTGTTTCTCCGACATCGCGCAGCCCCTCACCATGCTCACCAAGAACGAGGTAGAGTGGAGATGGGGCCCTGAGCAGCAGTGGGCCTTCGAAGAGCTGAAAGCAGCACTGGTGGACGCCCCCGTTCTGGCCCTGCCGAACGTGAAGGCCGCAGCGGACGGATCAGCCCCCTTCGTGGTGCAGACCGAGGCGAGTGGGGTGGCGCTGGGTGGAGTCCTGATGCAGGACTGTGGTGAAGGACTTAAGGTGATAGCCTACGAGAGCCGGCAGTTCTTCGCGGCTGAGCAGAACTACCACACGGGCGAGAGGGAGCTCTGCGGACTTCACCACTGCACCACGGTGACCTGGCGGCACTACCTGATCTTCACCGCCTTCAAGCTGCAAGGCGACCACCGGCCACTGGAATGGCTGATGGAGCCGGGGAGGGAGCTGAGTCGGCGGCAGGCACGATGGTACATGGATCTCGTGGAGGTGGGGGTCCCCCGCATGGAGTACGTGAAAGGGGCCCTGCTACTGGTTCCAGACGCCTTGTCACGGCGACCCGACTACTCAGCGAAGACACCTCGGGAGGGCTTGAAGGAGGCCGGCATTCTCGACGCTAAGTCGGACCTCCCGAAAGACCCCCTCTCTGTGTTGGACACCTCCGACCTCTTTGAGGAGGGCCCAGCCTTGGGCACCCTGACCCAGCTTGCTGAGGTGAACAGCTGGTTGGACGCGGTGGACACTCTGCAGCTGGCGGAGTTGGCTATGGAGTCCCAACTTGGTGCCAAGGAGCTTCGAGCCCCGCACCATTGCGAGGACCTCCCAATAGAGGTTGCAGCGGGTGCTGGGGGGGTGCAGACGCAGCACCCTGGCGCGGATCTCCCCACGGAGGTCACATCAGACGCTGGAGGGGTGCAGATGCAGCACCCTGGCGCGGATCTCCCGACGGAGGTCACATCAGACGCTGGAGGGGTGCAGATGCAGCACCCTGGCGCGGATCTCCCGACGGAGGTCACATCAGACGCTGGAGGGGTGCAGATGCAGCACCCTGGCGCGGATCTCCCGACGGAGGTCACATCAGATGTTGGAGGGGTGCAAACTGAGCACCCCGGCGCGGACCACCTGACGGAGGTCACAGCGCCCCCCACGAGAGGGGCGACGCTGGCGTTTCAGCGTGCTTCCCTGAAGAAGAGTGCAAGGGCTCTTCGGGGGGCCTTCAAGTCCCTTCGCGCAATGGGACGGTCCAAGCTACCAGGAAAGGCGGCATTGGAAATGCCAGCGGAGGCCTCAGAGCAACCTTGTGGCGTGGTGGCCTCACGCACCCGGTCAAAAACTGGGTTACCTCCTGCGGGAGGGACGTCGGGGTGCCAAGCACCCATAGCGCCTGCACAAACTCCGCCGCAGGTGTCAGCCAAGGTCCCTATGGAGCGCCCCAGCGGCACGGTGACCTCTCGCTCGCGGTCGAACACCAAATCGCCGCCCCAGCAAGAGGCAGTAAAGCCGGCGACACCTCCGACGGTGGTTCTGACTGACGCCCCCAGGACGAGGAAGCCCCCTGCGAAGAGCGCGTCTCAATCGCGGAGGGAATCGACGGGGCGGTTGCACCAGGCATTGTTCGAACGGCTACAGTCGAAATACGGGAAGTTCGACGTGGATGCCTGTCGCGGACCAAAAGGCCGCGGTCAGCTGGTGGACAAATACTGGGAAAACTGCCTAAAGGAGCAGTGGAGAGGACTTCACGTGTGGTGCAGCCCCCCACATGACAGCGACCATCTCACCATCGAGGCTGTACTCCGCACCTACGTGCATGAGTGGCGGCAAGACCCCGAGAACACCTCTGCAGTGTTCCTGCTGCCGGACCTACAGTCGCGCATGCCGCAGTGGAGGAAGCTTTTCAGACGCGCGGGGATGCGTATTGAGGAGGTCATCCCCACACATGACTCTCAGGGGAATCCCACCCAACTGTTTAAGGGACAGATGGAGTGCTGCAGGACCTCCCATGGCCGATGCTGGTGGTGTATGCTCCACCCTCGAGGTCAAGACCGCAGAGGATTCGACACCAGCGAGTGCCCCCGCCAATTGTTGATGCAGGCAAGGCGTCAAAGATGCGGGACGCGCAGGGCACAGTTTCTGGAGGAGATTTCCTTGAGGCCCTGCGGGACGAGTACAGCCGAGACGGGCCCCTTCGTACTCTGCGGGAGCAAGTACAGTCAGCTCCCCATCACAGCACGAAGCACTTCTGCATTGTTGGCGAAGTGCTGTGGCGGGTAGCTGCGGGGCACTACCAGCTGGTCCTGGGTGAGGACTCACCCCTCCGGGAGATTGTGTTCCGCGAAGCCCACGACTCCCTGGCAGCGGGTCACACAGGGCGCGACAAGACACTTGAAAGGGTTCTTCGTCGATTCTGGTGGAAGAACGCCTCGGATGATGTGGGGGCTTGGGTGGCGTCCTGCCCCACTTGCCAGGCTGTGAAACCCCGATCGTCATACCCTGATGGACTGCTTAACCCGCATTCGATCCCGTCGCGAAACTGGCAGGACGTGGGTGTGGACTTTGTCACCGGTCTACCTTTGACCGAGCAAGGGAACGACGCGTTCGTCGCCTTCACCTGTAAGCTCTCGAAGATGGTCCACGTGGTCCCCATTAACTTCGGGGACAGCTCAGCAGCCACTATTGCTCGCATCTACCATCTACTTCGACACCGTGTGGAGGCAGCATGCCGCGCCTATGAAAATTGTCAGCGACCGGGACCCACGCTTCCAAGACGCGTTCTGGAAAGAGCTGATGCGGTTGATGGGGGTCAAGGTGGCAATGACCACCCCTTACAACCCCCGATCTGATGGTCAAGCGGAGCACACCAACCGGGTCGTGGAAGATATGCTTCGCTCCTTCGTCGATGATAGTCCGGAGGACTGGGACCTGTACGCCACCAACGTCGAGTTTGCTATCAACGACTCGCGCAGTGACGTAACCGGTTTCACCCCCTTCGAGTTGTGCTATGGTGTGTCACCCATGTCACAGCTTGACATGTTTCTAGAAGCTGCCCAGTCTACCGATGGGCGACGCAAAGGAGGGGTGGGGACTGCACATGAATGGGCGTTTCGTTTTTCGTCGCAGCTGCGGGACGCGCGGGGTAGACTGGAGTTGGCACAGCAGCGGCAGCGAGATCTCTTCGATCAGCGCCATGGGCAGCGAGAGTATGCGGTGGGGGACCTCGTCTGGGTAGAAGCCAAGCACCTCACGGAGAAGCTCATGGACAGGTCCCTTTGCAGGAAGCTCAGCAAGCGCTGGCATGGGCCGTTGGCGGTAACGGAGCGGTTCTACAGTAGTGACATGCAGGCGGGTCTTCCGGAGGCAGACCGAGGTGCTCCGGTGGCTTATCGACTGCAGCTCCCCCCACGCTGGCGTATACATGATGTGTTCGCACAACGTCGACTGAAGCCATACGTGGGAGGGGCAGATGCGTTCGCGTCACGCCGACAGCCAGCAATCCCAGAGGCGGTGATAGTTGATGGACAACGCGAGGCCCAAAGCATGTGGATCGCATTCTGGCTCGACGAGTTCGCATCTCCCGAGGAAAGGAGATTGTGGAATGGAAGGTACGCTGGACGGGCTACTCAAAGGCCCACGATTCGTGGAGGACTCGAGACAAGCTGGAGCGTGGAGCACCTCTGCAGCAGCTTAAGGACTTTGAGACCGAACGTCTGGCCATGGAGGGCCAGGTACGTGACGCTGCATTACGTCGTCGAGAGCAACGCCGTGATACACCCAGTTCTGCTGCGGTGGCGTCAGGTGCCTCTTTAGCCTACCTGTTGGTGAGACCCTGGGAGGAGGAGTTTGAGAACCCCACCGACGAATGCCTTCCTTGGGAACAACGTGGAATGACGAGAGAGGGCGAGGTCACCTATGTCACTACCCTCGCTGCACTTGATACTCGGCCAGTACGGATATTGGTATTGTTCAGTGGAACAGGCTCCGTGGAAAAGGAGTTTGCCCGCTGCTTCCCAGCCTCGAGATCGGTAACTCTGGACGCTGACCCGCTTTGGCGGCCGACTCACGTGACGGCCATTGAGAGCTGGGATTATTGGAGGTATCCCCCAGGGTACTTCGACGTGGTATGGGCAAGCCCCCCTTGTACCCAGTACAGTCAGGCCCGCACCACTGGAGGTCCGCCCGATTTCGTTACAGCGGACGCGTGCGTACAACGCACCCTAGACATCATCGAGTATCTCCGTCCTCAACACTGGTTTGTGGAGAACCCGATGGGCCGTTACCCTGACGCCCTGCGTTTCAGGCCAGTAATGAGCCAACTACCGGCGCCCCTCACTTGCACCTACTGCATGTATGGGAAACGATACATGAAACCTACGTGTATATGGGCGAGCTCGCCTCCGCCCGAACCCTTACTGCAATGCTCTGCAGCGACTCCTTGTTCGCATCGACGTGCAACAGGAGTTCACCCTGATACTGCACAACTGGGACCGAGTGGTCATCGGAAGGGGATGCAGAAGTCACACGCAGTGTATCCAGTTCCAGAGGGTCTACTGCGGCATCTGTTCCAGCACTTGACTTTTGGAGGCACAGGAAAGTAAACGATGTTACGGTCATAACCCTTGGACCGAGTGCAACCGATCTACGGCAAGCAGAGTTTCGAAGGAGAAGACGAAGAGTGAAGACCTGCCTTAGATATCGGTTGTGTGCGGTTGGGTGAATCCGGGATGAGCGTTGGCAGCGTGATCCCTGGTGAAGCCCTTCTGCTACGCTGATGAGCAGAGGAATCACGAGACCCCTGTACGCTATTGTATGTGTGATTATGCTTTAGTCGTGGTTTCAGGGGAAAGTCCACTCCTAACGGGGGGAGAGTTGTGCCAGGAGGCACGACGTACCTGCTGAGACACCCATAGTAGGGGGTCTGATTTCGATGAGAATAAGAGTAGCGAACTATTAGGGAAATTAGTGAGTGGATGTGACATTGCCTGAGCGAACAGTTGGGGAAAATAATATGTGAGCTCAGAGGAGAGAATAAAGAGAGGTAACAGAGTTGGTCTCTCAGACTTGGACAGCAAATGATATAACTCTTGCTGTCTGGGTTTATGTTAAATAGTATATCTGAATATATGATATGATTCCTCAAGATAATAGAGGATAATAGTTTACTCCTGGGAATTCCCCTAGGACAGCCTGTGTCAACAGCATACTGCTCCTGTTGTGAAAAAACATCGGAGCTATTTTCCGAGGAATGTTGCTGGTCGCCAAAATAGATCGCACCACCACCTAATGAGAGTGGGGTTTCCTCAAGTGAGGCGTCCGATTCCACGTTTTGAAAGGTCTCTTCAACTACTGACTAACTAAAACCCCTCGGGGAAAAACTACCAGCAGCAGGTGCACCACCAGAGTCGTCGCTGGAAGAATGCAAAGAAGAATCATGTTCCTGCGCGTAAAATCGCAGGGCTCCTCTGAGCGAGTGACCACAAACGAAGAAGGGAGAAGGAGATGATGGAGAGTCAATAAAGTCCGGAGCACCCTTGCGTGCACCACCAGAGACGGCGGCACGTGCGTTGCGGGCACGGCGTCCACGTCCTTTCTTCACAGAGGGGTGTCCAGAGCGGTGGTGGTGGTGGTGGTGATGTCGTTCAATGACCTTGGCCACCACCTTCTTGTTACCAGAAATTTACCGCCTCGATTGTGTGGAGGAACGTAGGGTCCAGGCTTGGCCTTCGGTGTAAAAAGTTCAGATCGAGATAACGCTGCTCCATCCCCAGCACGCCAGAAGTAGAACCCCAGTTCATAGGGAGAGGAGCCACCGGGTTGGCGATAAGGTGCTTGACAGCTTCGTCCATAAAGGGGACTAACTCACTGTCGTTGAAGTTAAATGGGAAAATCGAACGCTGCTGCCAGCCTGTAAGCTCGTTAGCATCGTTGAAGAGTGCTGCCTTCGACTCAAAGAGTTCATCCTGCACGCCAACGTCGTGCCGGAGTTTGTCGAAAGACGTCCGAGAATCCCGATCGGTATCTCGAGCGCTGGACGTCTGGGTCGCCAAATCTGAAAAATGCGGCGTGTCGCTGGAAAGCTGAACTTGAGAAATCTCGGATACCCCAAGTGGTGCAATCTCTAAGGCAAGTGCCTTGTAATGCCTGGCAAGCAAACCCAAATCTGAAACCAGCAGGCGCGCTTTAGCGCGACCCATAGCCCCAACGCACGAGAGCTGTGGAAGTAGCCGCAAATCGAAAGCTTCCAGCTCATCAAGAGACATACCACTCAAAGAAGCATCCATCTCTACAATATACCAATTCCTAGGGAGAATCGAGAACCAAATGCTGCGAGTCGAAGAAAATCCGTAAGCACCACCAGTCGAAAGACGAAAGATGCGACCAACCGGAAAATTCAAATGTCAACCGCAAGCTGCGCTGTCGAAATCTCGGAGTGTTGGGGAGGGTGGGCTGCAAGCACGCACGCCCACCCGCCCTTCTCAGCAAAAGTAATCCTAAAACGTCAAAACCATAAATTCAGAAGTGGGGCGCAAAACGCAAGTAGGGACCCCAGCCTGACAGATTGTCGCGGTTCGGACGGTTTCGGAATAGTTGAAGACATATTCACAGTATTGAATAATACAGGTGCTTGTGTGTTAAAACACGGTGTCACGAGTAGGACTTACCAGAACTGTCATATCTGACTGTCATAGAGTGACAGCCCGATAGGCAGATTCTAGCAAATATTGAGTAATGCAATTAAAGCTGAGCGAACACGCAATACCGGTAATCTGAAAGACAGTGGTCCCAAGTAAGGACTTCTACCGGTCATAATACCCAGCCAAAACGTTACCTACATTCCTTCAATAGTTATAAAGCAATCAACATAAAAAACAACGAGCAATGGGCTCGGTTTTCAACGCAATTGAAAGAGCGTCACGCAAATTACGGCAATGTCGAACGAAGCAGGACGTTGCCAAATCAAGCCGCGAAAATGACAAAACCCCAAGCCTGCTACAACGCTTTCAACATAATAACAAATCCAGCGGAAATTGCATAGCGATCTTGCGCGAAACGAACTTAACTTATTGGGGAGTGGGGCGTGGGGCGAGTCACTCTCACGAAGTTCGACAATTGAGCGCAATCTAATGACCGTCACGCACACTAAGGATGATGCTTACAAAAATCCACGAAGGGGCAGCAAGACATGCGAGATCCCGAAAGAGACAGTGGCGTCGTACCGATGCATGGTCAAGACTCACGCCCCAACAAGATTTTACAAAATCACGTCCCAGCGCAAGGATAGTACCATACGCAGTAAAAATTATCCGTAATTCAAAGCCGACACACCGTAGCGAACAAACCCTGCAAACACGAGCGTGCAAGGGTCGAGTGGGTCCATGACCCGTGCGAATAATAGTGCCGCAGAAAGCGCAGATGCATAATAACTCATAACGAAAGAAGGTCAGTGTAGCAAAGCTAGCCGCAAGTCACACACTGCTCGGATATTACGTAAAGGGCAGAGACATATACGGACGCGCAGCTTAAGTATCGCACGTGATTTGGCCATTACCGTGAAACATTGAATCTGAACCTAGGAGATCGACAGATGATAAATAGTCATCGTGTCACTTCCAACACGCAGTGCCGTAATGCAGGGTTCAATATCGGTTTGCTTTTGCCACCTCGACATTTCCCGATAAATCTGACATGAATATCGACTATCAATAACAAATCTGCAATGCCGCATTATTTCGGTTATTGACAATTAACAATCAGCACACATTGCATATCGGGCCCAACTTACGAAAGTAAGGCACAACTCGATACATACCGACATTAAACCGCGTTGTTCCAAATAGCCCGCATAGGATACTGGAGGTAGATCATGGTAACACAAGCCATGGCGGACTGGGTTTTATAGTGGTCTTCACCTCATCCTGGAAATCTGAGGGCTGGATGTTATTACGTCCGTTCCACATGAGCTATCATGCCACATGCTGATCAATAGTGAATAACACAATATTGCGTGCCGACCAATACTCAAAATTCCGATATTTGCAATTTTCTTATCGACAAACAATAATATTTTGATCAGTCGATACTATCACAAATATCAAATATCGATTCTCAATCTTGGCTCGATGGCGAGCGCTCAAGTTCTGAAGGAAGGAACTCACTATATCATTCTCAACATTTGGGACCACCCTTTGGGGTGCTCGGTGTGTTTTGGGTGGACAAGTTTCCCTTCGACTAGGCTTTGGGGCACCGCTCCTCCGTCATATCGCTTCCAAATCCAAACGAATACCATCCACCGTTCACTCAACATATTGCTTCCCTCGCCACAGGGAGCAGGGTGGTTGTTTTGAGCACAGGCTTGGTGGTGGGGTGGTAGCTCAAGCAACTCGACAGATGGAGGTTCACTGGCTTACGTGGCACAACTTTAGTGTGCAGACAGAGCAGTCGCCAAGGCTCCGGTGGCTCAGTGAGCCCTAGGGTGTCCCGTTCTCCACTAGTGAGCTCCATAAAAAATCCCAAAGCATGCGATAACTCCTTTGACCCCAGGTGTGAGTGCATAGTGCAGCCAATATTCTGTGGCAATTTGCCAAAGGAATTGGTCCTAGGATGAGCACACAAACACAACTATGGTGGCATGGTAGTCAAAGCCCATTAACTCTCTCCCCCCCCTAACAATTGTGGCTGGCGAGCATCGGCCAATCACACACATTGTACAAACTGGTTTGATCCTCCAAGTCGGCAGCTTTCCCTTATGGGAAATCCTTTGTGCATGGTGATACATCGACCAAGCCCATTATCACGCAAATCACTATCAATCACAGTGGCATTGGGAGCTTCCACGAGAAACGGTAAGGTCGTTGATGTGCAAGAAAGCGCTGACAAAGCCGCTCGATGACGGCTCATCTTGACCTCTAGCTGTTGATCAAAGCAAAGCACCTCTTTTCCCCTCGATGAGTGCTCGATCTCGAAAATAATCACAATATCTATAACTTTGCGCTTTCACGTTCTAATTAAGATCTCTCATAACCTCCAATCGCCAGTGACAAACAGGGATGACATTTCTTGTCTCTGGCATGCTGCACAAGCAAGGTCAAACATCACGATCAAGGTGCACCATGGCAATCGTCACACATAGCGAATTTGCATGTTAGCTCAAACGGTGGGACTAGAGGGGGTTATACATTTAGTCTGGTGATTACTACACCCAAGTCGCAGAGACGATGGTGGAACGAGCGACCAGCTGAGAGAGCCCAAACCCAGCACATGTCAAAATGTTCTCAGCTGCACCATTTCACAGCACGCGGATTATGAAGCAGCCTCAGCCCGATTCAAAGAAACAAACATGGGCAGGCGCTGCACCGCGCACACCTAGTGCTGGCCAAGATCTGGCCATCTAGCTCCACTTGCAGCAAGTATTTCCGTTCCCACGGCGCCACCTGTAACACATCAACAAACCACCTCCTATCAATTCCTCTCTCAAGGCAGTGTCAGATCTTACAACGGAGCACTCCTCGTGCCTACTCGTGCGCGAGCATGGAGCCGACTGAGCCTACGCCAACGGACATTTTGCAACTTCAGGGCGGCCTCGCTCACGCGTGGACACTCGAGCAGTCTCATCCGCATGCGCCCACACTGAACGGCACGAGATCGGCCAGCAAAAGCCAGCCCACCATCATATCAGTGGATGTGAGAAGCAAATCAAGAGCAGGGCGGGGCCGTGACAAGATAACACCAACTCATACATATTCCCAACCCACATGCAAAGCAGCATGGAAAGATGATACGATGTGACCGATCATCGCCCAACAATAGTTGGTCCCAGGGATACGGAGTAAGCGGACCCTGCTGGCATGCCCCCCAGAGGCTCACGGTCGATGGATGGGACCCGTTGGTCCATGGTTATGCCATGAATGCAGTCACACCACACAGCATGGACAACCCATGTCAAAAAATGAAAACGTGCGGGCACCTAAGAGCTCCCCACAAAAATCAAGGGAAAACACAGAAGGTGGACTTCACCACCCTCTGCCTCTCCTTACGGTAAAGGCAGACGAATACCCCGAGCTCTCCAAGAGGCAGTGCCCGCCAGAATGGCACCACAGGGACAACCGCCTCCCAAAACCCACTTCCATCCGGCGGCCGTCCCCGTTCACAGCGATGCGCCAGTACCTCACATCAGGGTCAAAGAACACAAGTCCCCCGGCACGTGTAATGACCATGAGCACTGAACACGGAGAGGGAGCAAGCGTCAGACAACCGAAGACAATCCCACATAGCGAGCCGCAGACGACTCCCCGACGCCCTCAAAGAGGCAGTACCCGTCAGAAGGGTACCAAAGGGACAGCCACATCCCATCATCCAAAGCACTCCAGTGGCCGTCCCCGTTAACAACGAGATGCCAGTACCCCACAACGTGGCTGTCGATCATCAGTCCCCCGGCAGGTGAAAAAGCCCCAAGGCACTGGACATGAATAGAGCCAGCCGCAGACGAACCCTCGACGCCCTCAAAGAGGCAGTACCCGTCAGAAGGGTACCACAGGGACAACCACATCCCATCATCCAAAGCACTCCAGTGGCCGTCCCCGTGAACAACGAGATGCCAGTACCCCATAACGTGGCTGTCGATCGCCAGTCCCCCGGCCGGTGAAAAAGCCCCAAGGCACTGGACATAAATAGAGCCAGCCGCAGACGAATCTCCGACGCCCTCAAAGAGGCAGTACCCGTCAGAAGGGTACCACAGGGACAGCCACATCCCATCATCCAAAGCATGCGCCCACGCACACATTGTATCACACAGCTGCCCAAAAACGTCGGGGTCATGTGGCAACATTGAGCCTGGGCTTTCTAGCGGCATCACGGGTGCAGCGCGGCGCCCTCGACGTGCGGCTCGCAGCTCCCTCCGAGGATGTTGCCGCCTGCGCCCTGCTGTGCCGGGCTACCACTCACCTCAAGCTCCTGATAGCGAGCATTGTTCTCGTGATCCTCAGGAACGCTGTTGCACGCGGTCATCTCTCCTCCCCGTCAGCGCGCATCCTTGCCCACGTGGCATCACTGCTTCGGGGCCGCACCGGTGCCTCAGGCCAGACAGGACAGAGTTGACATTGAGTTAACATTGAGAGGTGGGCCCGCACTCGTCGCAACCCTCCGTCCCCATGCCGTCGCGCGTCTGTACCCTGAGCCGCAGTCTGTGGTGGTGGGTGAAGCCGGACTTCCGATCCACGGGAAGCATCACATCTACGAGTGGGGCGGCCCGGCGGCCCCCCTCGCCCCTAACAACCTGCGGCCCTCCCCGCAGACGCGAGCTGTCGCCAGCTGGGGCTGCATGCGACGCTGGGTGGCGCTGCGAGCCCTGATCAAGCGCGCGCTTGTTGAGTCTGTTTGGCCATAGCGGCGTGCAGTTGCCTGGAGCCCGCTCCCACACACTCCGCTGCCGGCACGAAGGCTCCCCATGCCAGCACCGCCTCTTGTTCTGGAGGAGCTGAAAGGAACGATTTCGCCCATTCCACTCTCGAGCCGACTCCAACAGGTTCCAGGCAGCCGCTGACAGAGGAGACTCCATCCAGGTGGGGCGCAGCGGGAATACGGGCAAGGGTGTGAGATGCAAGCCTAGAAAGGCGGCTTCCAAGGGACCTGGCTCTATAACGGACCCTCCGTGGGGCAACTTGAACTTGGGGCATCTCAGAGCCGCCTTCTGAGCATAGATGTGCCCAAGACGGGGGAGATCCTGCGGCCTTCCGAGTCCTTCAGGGCAGCCTCATGCATGGCGCCGCCCTCCCTGCAGGACTGAGCCGCGAGGGGTGGGAGGAGGTAGAGGCGACGGGAAATACGAGAAGCTGGGGTGATGACTCACCATGGAAGCATACAACATCATGGGCACAGCGGGCGGCATATCAATCCCCGGTTCCTCAACACCGCTCCCTGCGGCCACACTCCGCCGCGCTTTATTGCGGGGCTGTTGATGTAGGACAGGGGGGGGGCAGAGGGCTCAGCAGGCGGCGTATGCTCCCGTGGCGACCTGTGAAGGATGGGACGGACCCCCTGATGGGGGCGCAGTCGAGCCCGCACAGCACGCATGTAGGCACGGCCTACAAAGTGCCCACCTGAGGTTTCGTCGGCAGACTGCAGCAGCCGGCGGCTTTCGGGCTCCTTCGCCAGCAGCACATCCTGCGTCGACGCACCCACAAAGATGGCAAGAGCTGTGTCAGTACAAACCGGTCCTGCAAATATTCATATACTAGCATTGTCGATCTCAAGATCTCCGGTAGGCCGTCATCAATTGTGTTGTCGTGTAAACATGCATGCCAGATTGACGATGATGATTTGTTTACGATGACACTATCCAGACTCGCGACACGTTCGACGTTGCCGATTCAGTTTCATTTTATACGAGGTCGCGTCGCGTCGGTTCGATATTTCGTTTTCCGATTCCTTTCTTCGCTTCGCTCATCTGAGTGATCAATGACGTGGCATATAGTGGCGTGCACGTGCGCCAATCACAACCGCGTTTTGATTCTTGATTGACTAACTAAGTAAGTGATTTGCCCAGGGCCGTCCTCATAAAGAGCAGAGGGTAAAGGAAACGAGCATGCTTCTAGAACGACCGACTGGAGCTGACATGATCTTCAATCCGCAGAAGCATGCAATGAGGGTGGAAGATGATATGCGTGAGAGCATCACCCCATCAGCGGCGTCACTTGGAGAGTTGGTGCTTGACTCCCTGCTGCGCGCCTAGCTCCTGTTAGCCTCAGTGCGATTGCACCGGTATACACCTGGCGCTTGCATTGGCGGTGGCTTTGCTGCGCTCCGCTCTCGGAGACGTCACGAAACTGGGAAACTTAAGGCGGAGCGCAGGAAGCCCAGAAAACAGAAAGAGGGTCGAAGATGTGCAACACAGATTATCTGCTCCCCTGGCCACGTGGAGAATCCTTGGCCGCATGGCGCGCCCCTGACGTGTGGAGATGTGGGGCAGCGAACGGCCACGACGGCCTCAACAGGGTGGTGCAAACAAAACAAAGCGCCGGCGGGCTTGGCAGGAGCTGGGGTCTGCGGGCATGCCGAGCCGAGCCAGGCGCCGGGGGACAGCTCGCACCCAATGGAAGGCACCGGCGGCGGAGACGGAGACGGCGGCGATGGTGGTGGCGCGAGGCTAAGCACGAGTGACACAGAGGCCAGCACCTCTGCCGGTACTTGACTCGCGTCGGTTCCATTCCCCCCCTCGGCCAGCAGAAGGTTCGTTCCGCGCAGTGAGAGCAGCCGCAGCTCCTTGGGCATAGCATCCGCTGCGCCATCCCATTACGCCACGTGCGCATCCTTCCACCGCCCCCAAACGTCAGACCAAATCCAAGTGGACGCGCGTCCTCTCAAAAGAGCCCCTCAGGCGCATCTGCACACGACGGCACTCATCCTCCGAATACAAGGTCATCCTCCGAATACAAGGTCATCCTCCGAATACAAGTCATCCTCCGAATACAAGGTCATCCTCCGAATACAAGGTCATCCTCCGAATACAACGTCATCCTCCGAATACAATGTCATCCTCCGAATACAAGGTCATCCTCCGAATACAAGTCGCTCGCAGGCATCAGCATATAAGCGAACACCGCCAAAAGCATCGTCTGGAGACAGAACCGTGCATGAAGACTTCGTGGCAAGAGCACAAACCCGCAACATCAGGGAGCTGATTTGTGGCTTGCTGCGTCCCAGGGTGTGTGGCAGGCGCCAAAAAGGGAGTGGTGAGAGCAAGGGGGCGGTGAGAGAGCAAGGGGCGGTGAGGGCAAGGGGCGGTGAGAGAGCAAGGAGTGGTGAGAGCAAGGGGGCGGTGAGGGCAAGGGGCAATGAGAGAGCAAGGGAGTGGTGAGAGCAAGGGGGGGTGGGCAGGGGTGAGAGGCGGTGGAGAGCAAGGGGGTGGTGAGAGCAAGGGGGGTGAGAGAGCAAGGGTGGTGGAGCAAGGGGGTGGTAAGAGCAAACGGGGTGAGTGAGCAAGGGGTGGGAGAGAGCAAGGGGGCGGTGAGAGCAAGGGGGCGGTGAGAGAGCAAGGGGGCGGTGAGAGCAAGGGGGCGGTGAGAACAAGGGGGTGGTGAGAGCAAGGGGGCGGTGAGAGCAAGGGGGGTCACCTTGGGTGACGCTAAAGTGGCGGTCCCTTCAGGCGGGGTCACCTGGATTTGCACTTTGGCCTCGAATGTAAAGGCGATGCCTGTATATCGCCGCTGATCCCGTCACGCCGAAGACTGGAATAGCCGTCCGGGGGTAGCAAGGGGAGAGCCAGGGGAGAGAGCTTCGAAAGGGGTGAGGGCTGCTCCAAGATCTGCCGCAGGTGCCTTCTGCAATGGGAGCTCTGACACATTAGCTGTGAACGTGCGAATGCACTGGAGTGCTGCGTGGTACCAGCAAGCGTGCAAGGCCAGGGGTAGTGGGGTGGGGTAAGGGGGGGGGCTCGCCGGGACGGAAGGAAGCGCAGGCCGTAGGATGCCGATGCATGCATTATCCGTCAACCGCTGCACTCCTCACCTCCGCCGCCAGCGCTCAGCTCCCCCGAACCCGGGCATCGGCATCAGGCTGCCGCCTCCTGCTGAGGATTGGACGAGATGCCAGCTACAGCATGCCGCTCACCCGACTCCTATCAATCAGCGGAGAGTGGTTCCACGTGTGCGCGGCGGAGTGGCTGAGGATTCACACGCACGGGAGCTCGGTAGATTGCAACAACACAAACAATTCCATGCGGTCTGGCCGAGCGACACGCAGCCAAACTGAGTTGGTGGCACAATGACCCGCTCGGAGGTGACACTCTGCCCCCCTCGAGTCGGTCCTCGTCGAGGCGAACCAAGTTGCGGGGAGGCGAGGGAGGCACCACAAGCATTGACGAGTCGCCGACGCTGGCCTTGCCCTTGAACACTCGGAAGCGGGGGCTGTCTGGGGAAAGTATTGCCACCTTCACCCCCTTGTAGTCCGCGCCCCTGCACCCTCCCGCAGCCGCAGTCAGCACCACCCCTTGCCGCATGCAGCGCTAAACAAACGCCTTCCTCCGATTGCCATCGAGCTGCGAGGCAGCCGCGAGCTTCACCCGGAGGCGGCGGGGGACCATCTGGTGGGCACGCGGGGGAATGCGTGGCTTACCCCAGTTGGCGGCCGAAGTGGGTGATGTGGAAGACCGCGTTTGTATATGCCACCAACACCATGCCGCCTGGCACCTGTGCAATACTCGGGTATGAGAACTCCCCTGTGGGTGCTCTTCCTCCCGCCCGTCCCCATCCGAATCCCAGCCCCTCACACCCGCACCCCGTCCCCCGCGCATCATGACGAGAGCTCGGCGGTGGCTGCCACCCTTGCCCACACTGTGTAGTGCTGTGCGTTCGGATGTTCCCGGTGAAGTAGGATGGCAATCGCACAAAGCGGCACACAGAAGCCCAGTTCCCCGTCGCGATCTTGACAGAAATGTGAGCATGCATCGTGCACGGCAATGTGGGCAGGAGGCGACATGTGGCTCACTGTGAACCCCAAGTTCAGCAGACATGCTGCAGGCATTCCATCACGAATCACATATTCATGAGGGGGTGGGCCGATTGCCCTGCCCTCAACCCTCAATCGTGTGGGTGAATCCGGCGTCTGCCCGTCAGAGCAACTGGCGGCCGCGGAGAGTCAAGCACCGCGTTATGATCGCTGAATCGGGCGCAGGGAGTGACTGCCCCGATCCTCACCCACCAATCAGGTGTGTGGGACGCTTCTCCTCGTGAAACTTGAATCTCGCATGAAAGAGGCATGTGCCCTGCCGCGGACACTCGCCACGCCGGCGTGGGACAGGTGAGCAAGGATACTATTACCCGCTTTATCATTTTCAAGTGTCGCGACGTGCTGCCATGTTGTGCCTGTCGCCCCCATCAGCACCGCCCATCGCCAGGCCTTGAGCCACATCGCCGCTCTCCCGGCAGAGGCACCGCGCACCCCATGGCACTCGAAAGTGTGAAGCAAGAGAGTGCCACGTCGGACCACAAACAACGATGGAATGCCAAGTAAGAACTAACCCGCAGCGCAACAACTTCACTGCTCTTCTCTACCCCGTGATTCCCAGGGACACCCTTTTCTTGATGTGGGGACCTTCAAAGGGGGCATTGCCCCATCCGCGTCCCCCACCCGTGCCGTCATGGCAGCTTTTTGCGCCCAAAACCGCAGTGGTGCGCATGCCCGGCTCGAGGGTCCCCCCTAAAGCGCCACCGCAGAGGGTCGGCGCAAAGGGTTCACCGAAGTCGTACGAGCGCGCGAGCTCGAGGTTGTTGCGCTTCCCGCGCACGGTGGCATTGTTGTAGGCCACCATCACCGACCCGCCTTCCAGCCGCAACATGTGCACCTGTCCGCCCCAAGAGGGGGATTCGCGACGAAGAGGGAGAGGGGGGGGAGGGGGGGGTCAGCGCTCTTCCCCCGCATCTCTTCTACAAGGACCCGGAACTCAATTGGACGGCCCAACCTGGTTCCACCCCTTGCGCACCTTGCTGTCAGGGTTCGGCAGCTCAGTCTTCCTTGGGGGACTCCTGGCAGGGTTGCCCACGATGCCCCTCCCCCCCCCATTCCCTCCGTGCATCAAAAGCGCTCGTTACACCGCTTCGAGTGACATCTTTTGTGAATCAGCTCCGCGGCATCCGGTGGCACAGCGGACACCAGGCACTCTGGCGAGCAGGCGGAAGGGGGGGGTGGCAGCGGGGCAAGATGGCTAGGACCAGCCGGCAGGCAAATGGGTCAGCAGACAAACGGGGGCAGTTGGGCGCTACGCGTAGAGAGAGAGATGACACGAGCCCACGGAGCGGGTATCACAGCAACCTCCCAAAGCGCATCCAGGTAATCGAGGACGCACCATGTGCGGCCCCAGTCACTGGAATACGATGAATAGACGCGCTCGCTTCGGCTGCGGAACAGCTGTAGGAGACCCTTCTTTTCTCCCTCGCCCACCTGCCAAGAGGCGAGCACAGACCCCCCCTTCTCGCTGAGACTTGCCGTTCTGGCGGCAGGCACGGCAAGTCACAGAAGGCGACCCACCTCAGCCAGGGTGCTCTCAATCAGCCAAGTCTCCTCCAGTCGAGGTATGGAGCCCCGGATCTGCCACGTGGCACCCCGATCGGTGGAGCACAGTAGCGCCGTTTTGTCCGTCGCCAAGGATCCACATCTGCCTCCCCACCCCCTCCCCCAGACCCCTCCCCCACCTCGCAGCCCCCTTTTCTGTACTGCTCAGTTTAACAGGTCCGAACCATCTGCCCTCTCCCCGCCATTTGGTGCAGGTCCTGACCGTCTTCCCAGGCAGCGCGATGCACTGCAGTATCTGTACATGAACCAGATCGTCGATCTTGGGCTCAGCGTGTACAGTTGCGCGACAGGGCAAGCAGTGCTTTGAGCCGGCATCGGCCTGGGTGTCGGCTAGCAACAGGGAGTGAGGGAGCAACAGGGAGTGAGGGAGCAACAGGGAGGAGGGAGCAACAGGGAGGAGGGAGCAACAGGGGGTGAGGAGCAACAGGGAGTGAGGGAGCAACAGGGAGTGAGGGAGCAACAGGGAGTGAGGGAGCAACAGGGAGGAGGAGCAACAGGGAGTGAGCAACAGGGAGTGAGGAGCAACAGGAGGGAGCAACAGGGAGGGAGGGAGCAACAGAGTGAGCAACAGGGAGTGAGCAACAGGGAGTGAGGGAGCAACAGGGAGTGAGGGAGCAACAGGGAGGGAGGGAGCAACAGGGAGTGAGGGAGCAACAGGGAGTGAGCAACAGGGGAGGGGCAACAGGGAGTGAGGGAGCAACAGGGAGGAGGGAGCAACAGGGAGGGAGGGAGCAACAGGGAGGGGCAACAGGGAGGAGGGAGCAACAGGGAGTGGAGGGAGCAACAGGGAGGGAGGGAGCAACAGGGAGGAGGGAGCAACAGGGAGGGAGGGAGCAACAGGGAGGAGGGAGCAACAGGGAGGGAGGGAGCAACAGGGAGGGAGGGAGCAACAGGGTGAGGGAGCAACTGGGAGTGAGGGAGCAACTGGGAGTGAGGGAGCAACAGGGAGGAGCAACAGGGAGTGAGGGAGCAACAGGGAGTGAGGGAGGGATGCTCAGGATTCGGAGCGTACGTGCCCCGGGCTTCGGTCCAGAAGGGGAGCAACCACAGCACTCCGCCGGAAGTGTTGGACGAGCGGTCCTTGCCCAGCTCAATCTCCACCAGCTTGTTGGCAATCACACGTGGAGCAGGGGAGTCGTCTCTGAGCGTAGATACCAACCCCTTCCCCCCCCCTCGGCTGAGCGGCTGCATGTCAACCAGGAGATCTTGGCCTGTGCGATGCCCCTGCAGCGGCTGCACAGCTAAACAGTTCCGAGGTGCGAGGAGCCATCGATGCTGCGCCATGAGCACATCTGCATCTCGCTGTGCATGCACACTAACGAACCATCGGGAACATGAGGGGGTTGACGCAGACGCGGGACACCGGCCCAGGACGGAGGGCTTGAGCCAGGCCACGCGCACCGGGGATCCGTGTTTGGCAGAGGCAGGATGTTGCGCGGCGGCCCGAAAGTGGCCCCGCCGTCCCGTGAGACCACCGCCATGATGTCGCCTCCCGGGGCCAGCCAATCGTCACGGCCCCTGTGGCGCAAGCGCCCCGCCACCGTCAGCAATACATCTTGCCGTACACCGCATGTCACGCAGCATCCTGTGCCTCTCGCTGTATGGTACATGCCAACTAGAAAGATGCACCTCTTGCTGTACATCGCATGCTACGCAGCAACCCTCTCGTCACATGCCACGTGCCAGGCAGCTACCCGCACCTGGCACATGCCATTCAACAGCGCGTGCCTCTCGAGGGCCACAAGTGTTGAATGGCTGCCAGGGGGCGGTGCGGCGTTAGGGTGGGGGCTGTTGCACCCACTTAATGGTGCAGTTGTGGCGGCTGCGCGAGTAGAAGAGCCACAGCTTGCCCCCGGGCTCGGAGTGCAGCACGGGGCCCCACACGGGGACCCCCCCACCTTGAACCTGCGTGGCTCTCTCCCAGCCACGGCCACAGTGCCTGGCACCTCAGCTGCCAGGAAGCGACCACCACGCTGCATGTGCTGGTCATTGAAGAAGGGGGGGCAGGCGATGCAGAGAGCGGAAAGGGGGCAGACAGAGAGTGTGCCAGGGGTATGAAGGACCCATGCAAGGGCAAGGAGAGCCCACAGGATGGGCACTCAGTTGGCACACGGGGAGGAAGAACCCGTCTGAAGTGGGCATGGTAAAGGCATCCAGGGTTATGCATGAGGGCATGCGCGAGAATACTCAAGGGAAGATTAGACGGGTAGAAGAGAAGGTTGCTCAGGACATGCAGAGGGTATGCACAGAGCCTTCAGCGGAATTACAGGGGCGGACACGCCGATGGACGCAGAGAGCGCGCAGCAGGTGTGCGCGCAAGGCGGCGGTGCCCCGGTGGAGGTGCGGAGACGGGAGCCTGCGGGCGCGCACCACGGTGCGGGTCTTGTGCTCCCACAGGAGGCCTCCGTTGACGGACTTCACAAACCGGATGTGCTGATCCCGCAGTCACAGCCCCTCTCCGATCAGGCTCCCGACCACCCGGCCGAGTGACGACATCACAAGTAAAGCACGTCCCCGAGCTAGGCCAGCTGATGCAGTGGAAGGCTCCGCGCGAGAGGCGGGGCAGGCCGAGGAGGGCGGGGCGAGCAGAGCCGCGTCAACAGTGAACAGCCGAAACATGAGCGCCATGGCGCTTGAGCATCAACTATAGCGAGCGTCTTTGAGCCTTGTGTTCGCAGCCTGGAAACCTCTGCGGTGAGACGCGGGCGAGGAGCGGGACCTGATCGTGAGCCCCCTCGTGGAAATCCGATGCTTGCCAGGCCGCGTACACCACCTTCGGGTCCATCTGGCGAGGGGCCACCATAAACCGGCAGTTAGCAATCACTTCTTGGGCGAAAGCGGTCCCGAGCAAACACTCGCAGCTTTGAAAGACAACGTACACACATGTTTTGGCGATGCTGCTTGAAACATCCTCGGTGATACTTCGGAGGAAACATTCGAGAGTCCTTTGGGTTGACTCGTGATTGCGAACAGCAGAATGAAGGCGTCTTGAACCCACTACACGATGAAAACTGCGTCGGGGCCGCAGGCAAGGTAGGATAGTCACCACATCGACTTCCAGGGTCGCCATATGGGCGTAGCGCGTGGAGGTCCTGGTGATCCACCTGCGCTCACATGAAAACCAACACGCCCAATTAAAACGGCGCAACTGCAGCTGATGCAGCCGTTTTCTCATACAAATGGCTGTGCCTGGATACCGCCTACTTCTTCCTACGAGCAGCTGCCAGGCGGATCAGGAAGTCGGTCGTCAGAAGGCTAAACGGGTCGAAAGTTGTGAGAACAGGCGCCGAACTGAGACGTTAACGGCGTTTCCGAACTGTCACACGGCAGGACCACGGCGCTCACCTCAGTTCCACGTGCAAGTCCTTGGCGCGGCCGTTAAGGATCACCTGCTTGTGCACCACAATGATTCTCGCGTTATCAACAGAGAAAACAGGGGGCGGCCTCCAGGGAACGCGGGTCGCTGCGGCCTCACCTTGTTGGAGGGTTCCCCATTCGCAGCTTTTGACTTGAATCGGACCTGAGGCCGGATGGGGCGCCAGACGCAGGGCTCCCCGAGAGCCTGCTCCTGAAGAAAGGCGGATGGCTCGGGCTCGGGAACGGGACTCGTGGTGAGCATAATTTCGGTCTCAGCGTGAATTTCAGGGGGATTGTCGTCAGCGGTTGGAGCGCCAACATCCAGAGAACTGAGCGTCGCGAAGAAGAAGGATACTGCGCATCGCGTCGTCCCAGCGACTCAGAACCCGAACGCGGGCCAGCCTGATGCGCGCGCGAGCATGTGGCGCGGCACGGACCTGTAGTGGCATGGGTGAACAGCACGGTGCAAAACAAGGCGGCGCCGAACAAAACGATGGGGTCGCGTCTTCTTGCGGCTCCTCGCCGGCGACTCGGAGAGTTCATCCTCTGCCATGAGGCAGACCTTTCTAGCAGAGGCATACACTCCAGGGAAGAAGGGGTCGTCGGGAAATGTTTGACCGCTTAGACAGGCTAGCTAAATGCTCCCACAATCAAAATTATGTCGCATCAGATCCCTGCTTAAGGTCGTCTGTTGTTGTATTCTGATGTATGCGAGGGTCAGGTGGAATTTGAAAACCGAGAAGAGAGCTGGCAAACGGGTCTATGTCCGAGATCATTATATGAAGGTTGAGCTCAAGGCTCACAAACAAAAGCCGGTCATGGGTACTTATGCTAACTGCAACAGGTCCGATTATTGAACAGTGTTTCGGACGCAGAGTCGGCGACTTTGATTAATACAGCGAATAGTGTCGAGATGAAATGTGCCAAGATGAAGACAAGAGGACACGATGAGCCTGAAGCTAAACGTAGAGGCTAGGCTGTAGACTGTAGGTGTCACTGTGTCACTCGACTGTCCAGTACAGCCTCTACTGTACAGTAGACTCAACTTCGAACTTGAGTCGAGCCTGGCATGCTACTTTCGTACTAGTGACACGCCGTCTGCGAGGTCCCGGGACCTTTTCAACATTCAAATATGCACCTAAATCCCACAAATTGTCCGGTGGGTGTTTCTCGTAATTCGTAGTATCATTAATCATACTAAATCATGCCCGCGCGATATATGACACTAGGATGCTTAATGGGGAGACTGCTAGCACACTATTTGTGTATACGTGCTAGCTTACGAATATACGCATAAAAGAGTCTCACCCGACGTCCATCGAGCGGCGCGCGCGACATTCAGATCGATCGATATCGATCCGCCAGAATTTTTCTGAGATAGATATGGTCATAAACATGCTGCTGGATTTGACACTGTGACACACAAAACTGTCACATGTCACTTCCTATAGTAGGCTGGGTGACCGTCACCAGTAGACAGGGAACGAACCGCTATGATGATATCGCACACACGATCTCTGCACAACATGTGTGTGTATAACGATGATGATGTCGCACACACTATCTCTGCACAGCAAGTGTGTGTATAGTTGGGCCTTATTTTAGCATGCGTCGATCTGTCGCTGTATGCGCCCATCGTTTGGTGCGATTTACGAACATCGCGATTTTACACATGGTATATGTCGCGTGATACGACGGAATTGTGAATGTCGCATGTCAATCTGCATATTGATGCATGCGTCGCACGGTACGAATTATGATCATCGCACATCATTATGTATATTGTACGTGTCGCGCGGTACGAATTGCGAAGATCGCTGTCGCTATTGATGAGATTATGTGCATCTCTGTCGTTGTTGATGAGATTATGTGCACTGACGCTCATTTTTCATGTACGCGCTTAATTCTCGCACATCGTACCATAACATGCATACCTAACATCGTACCATAATTATTGACAGCATACATACATCGTGCGCACACCTCGTCGCAGTATGTGCTAAATGCGATTATGTCACGATGATTTTATGCACAACTCCGCTGATCGCTGACGATGTATATCGTTGGCGACGTATTGAAGCAAAAACTGTCGCGTATGTGCAGATATTCGACGGTATGTGCGAACTCAGTCGCGCTGCATACAAATCAATACATATATATGTGTGTCTAGCCTGCTGCACACTTGTTCTCGTTCTTCGCCCGAGCGGAGGATACCAATGTCACGGTTCTATGCGGAACAAACTGTGTGACGCTGCTGTTATTGAACGGTAACAAGAAAACGCAATATTATGGTGGGTTATGAGTGCAGCAGTCTGTTCACCAGAAGTGCTTGCTTGAGCCCAATGCTCCTCATATCTCTAAAGCTCTCACGCATCTCATGCGTTACCACCATCGGGTTGTGAACCCGAGAGCACTAGGTGAACTTCCCGCATCGGCTGGTCGATATAGCCATTGATGCTCGCATGTTGTTCAGTGCATGCTTGAAGCGAAGACGCGTCTTATCAGGACACTTCGTCGATTCTTCAAGAACTTGTCTTGCTTCGCCATCTCGAGGCCATATACTTGGCCTCTCGATGACAGATGTCACTCACCTTAGGTGGATGCCAGACATTATGATTGTACATGTCATAGTCGACCGTACTGACAATACTTGACGACTGTATGTCATTATGACACATGACATGACATAACATGACATGGTATGACATGTATGACACATATGTCATCGGTCATATCCCTGACACTGACCCTCAACACCTAATCTTACATATCGTAGATTGTACCAAACTACCAATATGCGATGGCGCGATGCCGTCGTCCAAAAAAAATGTGTCTATGTCGCATCGTAATCGTTAACAAATCATTACCGTGCCGCAAGTTTAGATTGTTTCATCATAAATATCGATCGTTCATTCCCTCCGCATATTCTACATTTCACATCAGCGACCGTAAAAGGTGTAGTTTGAAAAGGTAAACGACTGCATCACCGACAATCCTTTCCTCCCTCGCATACAACCATCGACATAAGCATCTTCAACCTATAGCCTATAGTTTATAAGTTATAAGTATTTATTTTTTATTTTTTATTTTTTATTTTTTATATAAGTATTTATTTATAAGTATTTATTTTCGTGTTATATCTAGATCTTTTCTCTGCGATGGTATATAGGTACGCACTGCAAATTACGTTTTTGGATAGCCTCCATATGTTCTTGAGATCGTCTGAAGTGACACCACCAAGACGACCGTAGAAATGGAAGGTATCTGTATCGTACAGTAAGTTCGCCTATATCTCAGCCTCGTGCGATGGGTGCATACAACGGTCTGGATCATCATCAAGGATTTGTGCCCTAAACCAAACATACAATGACATGGAAGGTGCGTGTGAGAATCAAGGTGCGTATGGGTACCTGAACACGCCAAATTGGAAGAACAGTTCACGATACCACTGGCTTAGGTCTTACAAATTTGTGGTGCCAACAGTACCGAGCGATCAATAGCTATTGTTGTTGCAGTGCAAAGGCTACCTCCGCGGCAGCACGCTCCCCTGCTTTGATGGCGCCCTCCACATGACCGTTGTCTTGTTCAGTCTCAGTTCCCGCAAAATGTACTCCCCAAGGAGTGGGGCGCTTGAGAAGGGGATGCCCGTAGTTACGATGCTGACCGCCCTTGGCATACGTCAGGGGATCAGCAATCCAGCACTTGTGCCGGACACTGAGCAGTTGCTCTGCTACCAAGTCACGCCCGAAGACGGCACCAAGGGTAGCAGTGACAAAGGACCGAAGCTCTTCATTCCCATTGCGGCTCGCCATTCGATTCTCGAAAGCTGCTGTATCGTCTCCCACTCCCAAGCCGATCAAGGCATTGACTTCGTCTCCAGTTTCCGTACCGCCGCCACCTTCCCACCAGATGGATACTGGACCTTCTGTGGCAGCCACCCCGGAGGCACCTTGCTGCCGCCAGAAAGGCGAAGCAAATTTCGCCACCACCTTGCACCAATCGCCGCACCAGGTGGCGGTGGAGGCCATCATTCGTTGCTGGTCCTGTGGGAGAGGGGGAGTGTATGCTATTGACTCAGCATGTACGCCAGGTGGCACAGCAACGACCACTCGCCGCGCGCGAAGAATATCGTGTGACTCCATACCCCTGAAACTGTTTCCGAGGCGATTAAACTCGACGTTTATGCTGCCAGCGTCACCTGCTTGAAGCGCTACCACCTGAGTCTCCAGTTGAAGTGCTTGTGGAGGAAGGCTCTGCACTAAAGCCGATGGCAATGCGGCGTATCCACCCTGGAACCGAACTGCCCCAGGTCCACACGGTGCCATGCGATCTCCCATATTTCCAACCTGGTTCCGTCCATGGAAAGCTACGCCGTCAAGTCGCTGTGGCACTGCCAACACTCCAAGGCGTGAAGCCAGCGCAGCTACGTGGGTATCATATGGTGGCCAGGACCAGGATGCACCGAGGTCCACTCCCTGATCACTTAGAAGGCGTCCACCAGACCTGGGTCGGGCATCCATTATTACCACCGAGTACTGCGCTTTCACCAGCGCCGCCGCACAGGCCAAACCCGATATGCCTGTAACCCACCAGCACCCAAAGTTCAGGGCGGCAGGACACACCTCAAAAATAGAAAGGGGTTCAGCAGACATCTTGCGTTGATGAATTTTGATACTCTTCACCTAGATTTTCAAACCTGACGTGTGGCAGCGACCGCAAGATAATTTGCAAGGAGCACATGCTATCAGGGCTTCTCGAAACGAATGGCCGTGTCAAGGATTTCGAACGAAACGAACAAGGTACCTGCGCCAACAACCGCAACATCAACTGATTTCGTCTTGCTCTCGGTGTCGACGGTGAGGGTATCCATAGATATCTGATCTTGGTGAGATTGGCAGTCAGAGGAACTAGTTACTAAACGCACGGCCAAGCACAATATCCATCCGCGTACTTTCCTGGCCGTCGGTCGTACTTTATGTAGGCAGAGGTTCAACTTGGAGTCTTTTGAAACGTTTCGTGCTGCAAAACTGTTTTTTTGAAGGTCACAAAACGTTTTCATGCAGGTTGCAGGTTGCGACTTGCCGGAGTCCTCGATCCTCGTCCTAGAAGGCCAATGCGTGTGCTGTTGGGTAGCTGGCGTCCACGTCCACACCGTTACACCTCCACTGGTCGACCTTATATGACTCTTGAGTGCGGGCCCGTGCTAAAATTTCCAAAGTTCACCCGCGAGGGTTGTGGAGCTATATGATATTATATGTATATCCAATTTGAATTTCCCGTCCTTCTTCCTGCGTTCTCACGTCGTCATCCATCGTGTCACTTCGGACTTGTGTTTCCACCTCTGTTCTCTCGTCTGAACTCACGTCAGAAATCTTTCAATTCACGATTGAACATGAATCATTCAAAGTTTTGAAGGGGGTAGGGTTTTAGGGGAGTACATGAAACGAAATTTCGAATAAGGATTACGTAGCATTTTAAGCATCTCTCTTATCTGGTATCTCCCAGACGAGAGATATCCACAAGATTGACGGTCTCAGGGCATCAATCGAGAGGTTATCGAACAATCCGGACGTCCGGTAGAGCTGCACAACTTGAACTGGTCCGTTCATTTTTAACAGGGGTAATTTCTCGAATCCGACAGTCCATATAAAAAAGCCGACATCCTAGAGATCAAAATACGATATATTCCTTCGTCGCTCCCCAGAAATGCCTTCGGACCTTCCGATGTTCACGATCTGAAAATATTGGACGGCTCAACTTTAGTTGGGCACCCCTAACGTCCGGACTCCGGAGTGTGGAGACCTCTACAAAACTAAAATAAATTCGATACATAGTATTCGATACATACTACAGTAGGGAAAATCGCAGTTCCAGTGTCTCCCGTCCGGAATCTGGACAAATCGTTCACCGATCGTGTCCACAGTACCGAGTAGGCTCTATTCGTATTGTAAACTTTTGTTCTCTAGCGTCTCACGTCAGGGCTCTAATATGTAATAACTTTTGAGTTCTGTACTTTTCTGTCGTGAGTGCCTCAATTCAAAAGCCCGCAAGCGAAGGCGGATACCCGACCAAGGCGAAGGGGCACAGATCGTTTCTTGAAACCAAAATGCCAATGATTGTTGTTGCTAGCGAGAACAAGTGTAAAGTCACCGCCGTATCCGAGACAGCTGTGCAATATCAAAAACTTCGCGATCTCCAAGTTATTGGTATAAAAGTCCCAACAGGTATGCATAGCCATAGCTGAGTGGCGAGGATGGTGAATAATCCTGGTCGCGCTTCGCATATGACTTCATCTTTTTGTGCGCAGGTGTGGCTGAGCAACCAACAACGCTCGAAGAAACTTTTCGGGTAGGATATCGTTGCAAGTGTGTTTCTCATGTTAGCTGCTGGCTCAAAAGTGCCTTGATACAACCCCTCAAATATGACAGCAGTGTTTTAAATGTATCTCTGCCTTGATAAACAGAGAATTTTTAGCGATGGGAACTCCAACATCTGGGTCCCGAACGTCGTGAAAGACACGACATTAACATTGTTCTGTCCTTTCACGGGGTTTTGAAGTAGCTTGGCACGTTCACATGGCCAGGGAGCAAAGCATCGAGCTGAGGAAGCTTTTCGAATGAATTCCGAGTCTACGTACAGCTTTGGTATCGAAAGCGGACTTGCCCCAATTCCTGGCGAAAATCGGCGTTACTTGGATATATGCGCATGCTCTATATTTGACGGACATAGACATAGCCTAGGGACTTCTTGTGCTTTCGAAATTCCTCCGAAAGTCTTGAACCTGATATTGGATGAAGGTCTCGATCTCAGTCAAGCATGCCTCAGGTCAGTTTGCAATCTGAAGTTGGGCTGCGATAATATCAAGCTGAAGGGGGTTGGCATCCTTAAAAGCTCATTGAATCTACCTGACTATGCCGTTCAACGGGGCTGTCTTCAGCCGGCTATGCAATACTCTCTTCTGATTCGAATCAATATGTACTGTTCAACACACATCCTCTACTACAGCTTGCAAATGCTTGCGACGCGGTTCCGTTCGCTTTGAACTATCTTGGAGCATGTGCCAAAACTCGAATCGCAATTCATAGAAGTCCATACGTTTCTCGAGTGCTGGCAGCTAAAGTTTGTACACTCGCCTGTGTGTTTGGCGACTCTGGCGATAAGATATGTTAAATTGATTTGACACACATTCTCTCTCTATCTCTTACACACTCTCTCGTTTTTTTTCTGTGTGTGTCACATATTCGTTGAGACCCGATGCATCGCATACAATTCAGCTTGATTGTATTAATCAAAGTTCCTTTGAAAAGGAAAAGTTTGATGCCGCGATTCTCAAACTTCATAGTTTTCAGTGGCAGGTGCGGGAAATATACCTTGCTAATGATGTGATACCGTAGGGCTACCCCATTGCTTTTGTTCACAATCCCGCACCATAATCTAACACGGCGCATGGTTGGTTGGACAGAACTGGTTTGACAGCGAAGACTAATCTTGGTTCAGAAGAAGGTGCGATAGGGATTTTGACGAACAGCCGCATAACGAGGAAAGAGTATACAAAACAGGCCGTCATCAATGCCTTGGTGCAAATAGAGAACCCAGAATGGTTTTAGTATGATAGTGCGCTGCCAGTGTTTCAACTGTTGAAGCCGCTGGAAGCCAACGTTTATGTGTATATGCGTGTTACAAAACTTTCTATGACAGTTTCTATGGAAGGTTTGTGCGCCTAATAGAGCGTGTTCGTTTAACTTGTGGTGAAGAAAGGGCCACGTAGGACTTCACCGTGATATGGTCCCCACATTATGTCTTATTGCGAATTGGGACAGCATTGTGCTACATTGACTTCAGTTCAGTGCGCACGCTACAAACAGCAATCATGCAACGGTGGGCATGCATGTGCGCGTGAAGGTCTTTAGCCTTTGTATACCACCGTTCGATGATTGACCGCTCGCTGTGTCTTAGCTTGTGATAGCTAGTTTCCATACAGATATTGAGGTAAACAGCAGGAACGGAACGCCGCTGTGAAAAAAGGCATACGCAATTCATCTCATCCTGTACAATTACACGGGTCAGTAACAGCAACCAACTTTCAAAAATCGCAGAGCAGGACCAATAATCCGATTTGTTCATATACCAGAATGATTTCATTTTGCCTGGGTCCGGCCGATTGCTGTTTGCGAGTATTCGTCCGATCTGAAAATGCTAGCATCCATGCGATTATTCGTCGATTTGAGTGTGAGTGCCGAGTGGGGGCGCTTGAGACGGCTGACCGGGCGAGTTCACTCGCTCGGACGAGTCTTGAATGGTGCATCATATGAATGGATGCTCTCAACTTTGTGCGCTTATTGTTGTAGAGAATACAAGACAGAATACTGAACAGAATACAGAATACGGAACTTAGAACATGGATCAAAATTCGTATTGCATTCATGCGCGATATAGGTGATACATATTTTACCCTAGCGTATAGATCAGTATGCCGATGAATAAGTTAGGGGGCTCTTGTGATTATTGTTCCTAGCTATAATTAACAATCATCCTTGGCGATGACGTACGGGGGTACCAATTTATTAGTACACCAGGCTAGTACACCATTCCGGTAGTTAATAATAATCGTGATTATTCGGCAACATCCAAAATACGCCTATTTGATACGCCTGTTGCAAACGTTGATTAACATGATAAAATATTTGGCATTACCCGTCTACAATTTACAGTACAAGCTGACTGTTTACTATCAATTAACGGTCGAGACTGGTTTATTTTGTTGGTCTATATGAACAGCTTGATTCCCCTAAGTTTTAACTCTCTGCATAAAATCATAAAATATGTATACCATATACTATAAAATCATGTGGACCAGCGCATGTGAATTCTACATGTGGCAATAACATTCAACAATGCATATCAGGACGAATATACATATACAAGCGAAGAATCAGATGATTGTTGCATTTTTTTGATCACTATAGTCATTCACTGTAACTATCGGTGAACCAAATCAAGAATAATTTACTTTGCTGATGTTAAAGGGAAAACACACAATGCAAGAAGAAACGCCTTCATCCAGGCTTTTCGTCAGCAAGATCCAAGAATTTGCATTACGACCAGCTTTGCACGAAGATCCCAGGAAGCTTTGCTGCGCATCGCACCCGGCCGCACCTAGTGGATGAGCGATATAAATTGTCAGTCGATGAATTAAAAATACCCAACGCAAAACATTGCATGTCGGCTGGGGATACTGCTGGCGAGATCTTGTAAACATTCATGTGAGAGAGCAAGGTCAACTATCGGGGTAAGCTAAGATCGTAGGGCCCCCTCGTTGCGACGCGCCCGCGCCTTTAGATCCATTGAGTGCCACGCCAGCGCGAACGCCGAAATTCCAAAACGCATGCTTGGTGCGGTTGACCTCATCAGATTATCTTTAGCCATAATCACGCGCGCGCATACCCTTCTCAACGCTGACTAATCTGTAAATGTTCGGGTCGAGGTCTCTTCGCTACGACGCCATACTACACGCCAATCTGATTAAGGTCACCATTTCGTCAAAGTCACATTTTAGTCATACTTTACGGTATTTTTATCGCAAGACGACATAATGGAGGGTTTTCACGTTCCAGGGTATCGGTCATTATGATTTATTTTCAAACAGCCATAACCTTTGCAGCATGTATGTTTTTGTACCGCCACGTTGCATGCATATTTCCAGATAAATACCATACGTCTGATTAAAAGGACATCGCTTATTCCTCTCACATCCCTTCCACAGACCTCCCTTTGGAGCCCACAATAAGTAAGTAGCCATAGTTGCATTTGAATTGACCATCCATATTTATGATACCAATAGTCTGTCAACAAGGCAAGCCGGCTTCCAGTTTATCAGATGTAAGTTACTACACAAGAGATTCAAATAGAAATATCGAGGTGTAAACATGCCATGCTGTCTGCTCAGCGCTTCCGCCCTCGAGAACTTCTTTTGTTTTGCTATTTTCCCGGATCCCGGAAACATTGTGAGCGATTGCCAGACCGAACGTAAGCCTGAGAAAAGGCCATTCCCACAATTCATCCATGACACAAAGTCATTCAAACTGTGTTCATATCTGTTCAGCCAGCATCTCTCAAGTAGACAGAACGACGACACGAACAACATTCAACGAATTCCCAGTCATTGTTAAGAGCAATTATCACGAGGGTACCCTTAGGCGGATGCATGCACGCCATACAATGTCAAGTATTGGCCACAATGATCACAGCGCGTACATCAAGGGTGACAGGAAAGGAAGCATGCGCACCCCGCTGCGCTTGCCAGGCTTTATGCCACTATCTTCGAGATGATGCGCCTCCGGCATGTTAAGAGCTTCAGGGTCATACCATCCCTTGCCCTTACCCTTGGCATTTTGTCGAGAATCCTGCGTCAGAGATTCCTGTTATCGGCTGCGGGGCTGTGTGGGCCGGCGTCAGCACTTTGCCGCTAGAGGCATGCAGGCTGGAAGTTAATCAGCACTGTATTTTATCTCTCCTGCTTTTGTGGATACAGAAGGGAGAACATGCGAAGCAGACCGAGCAGTGGAGGGGGGCAGCCATGCAAAGCAGGAGAGACGACGGGCAGTGTCAGCCATCTGTGCAGAGGGATCATCTTTGGGGGAACTGTAAGCCCTCGGAAAGGGGTTGGGTTTCTATTCCCTGATTATATCATTTTTCTTCTCTCATTAATAAGGATAATAAAAACATTCTTCGCGGAAATGAGCAGTCAGCACCGCAGCTCATATAGGTCAGGGTCAAGGCTGAATTACCTTGCCTCCCTTGCCTCCCTTGCCTCCCTTACGTTTGGCATCCTTGCCAGCACCACTGAAGATGCCGAAGCCACTGCCGAAGGGTGCTGCTTCTCGTGCCGCAACGTAGTCAAAGCTCTCAGTGCTCGCCTCTCTCCCGGGTGCTGTTCCCAAACCCGCTTCTCACCGAGCGTCATCGATATGCGTCATTCCAAATGCATTCTTCACCTCTGCCGGGGAGCATCAGGAGGGATCCCGTGGCACTGCGGGGATGACGGTAGCAGTGACAGCATCTGGACACACTCCACTGGTCCACCAAGGATTCCATCTGGCATCGCCCGCCTTGAGAATATCGCGTGTACTCACCAGTAGGAGAGCTCTCACTGGGGGCAGGGAGTACTCATTAGGGTTGTTACCTGGGGATGTGGGTGTTGACACCCCACCCCTTCCCTTGGCGTTCCCTTTTTGCTTCAGGTCCAGAGGATGCCCCGTGGCCGTGGCAACCGTGCCACCATCGGAGGGATCGATCTCCGCTTGCGCGGCGCTCTTCTTCCTGGAGCGGGCACACCGTCAGCTCCTAGCGCCTGGACCAAAGGCGCCGTTCCTCTGCCATGAGTCCATGCCGCAGGCCCAGAACAGACCCGGCCCTGCACCCAGGCGATTAGCATTCCTCTCAAAATTGCTCAGGGCGCCTGAGGTGGCTGCGGGCGGAACCTCTTTTTGGAGTTAGGCATTTTGTATGCGACTGCCAATGACACGGCCTGCTCCCCGCGCCCCGACGGCTCCAAGCTCTCGCGCTGTGGTGCACTCGCTTCCAACCGCTTGGAGGTCTCTGCAGCGCCCCCCACGCGCCCCCTTCCCCCGTCGCTCCCAAGCTGCTAGTCTCGGCACGGCATGCATCCGGTGCTGCCATGATACTGGCGTGCCGTGGCATGTCACCTGGCTGACACCCGCTAAACTTTGCGCTAGATGCATTCGTCTCCGTGCGGCGCGGAGGCTCCAGTCCCGCATCTGGCCAGCTCGGGCGCGTCCGCGCGAAGGCCTCACCTGATTGGCCCCTGAGGGAGACAAACTCCCCAAACATTTCCTCCTTGTTGGCGCGCTTGACTGGCGGTGCCGCCTGCCTCCGTGCCTCCCATCACCTTCCAGCTGCCGTCAAAGCACGTCACAAAGAAGCGCGGGCCTGCAGCTCAGGGGACTGTGCTGGCTGTTGTGCGGGGATCCTGTGGGAACTCGCAACCGGGAGGGCCAGGAGAGCTCAAGTCGCGGGGGGCTGTGGCAGCTCTGGCCCAGGGGGGCGGTGTGGGCCCTCGGTCCCTGTGCGGATCCATATCTAGGGGGTCTGTGAATGCTCAAGACCGGGGGGGTCGCTGAAGGGCTCCAAAGGGCTGTAACGCCGCCCAAGAGCAGCAGGTACATATGAACGGACAACCAATTGGAGACCAGTACTCCAAAATGCAGAGCGCTCCTGGGTGAGGCTCCAGAAATGCTCAGTAGGGCGCAGTGTAGAGACATCTTTGCCGGCACCAGAAGCAGAAGTGCCGTGCGGACTCCGCGGCCTCACCGGCGGCTGAGCACTTTGAGCTGCGTCCACCGAGGCGCTCTTGGCCAAGCTGCAACGCTCCTTGCTCTCCTCAGTGATTCTGAAACCCATCATGATCCACCCCCTCCCCCCTCCACTCCATCCCCGGCTACTTAATCCGGAAGCTTCATTTCCAGCGCCGTCATCCTGGAATTGCTAAACATCGCCCATCCACTCTGCAGTAAATCGGTTCCGTTACAAGTATCAGTATCATCATAGCCGAGAAGAACCTATCCTTCGCAGATGCCTGGGGTTGGGGGAGCAAAGTTCAATCCGCAGCGGAGGGCGAATGCGTGCGGATAAGTGGTGAAGGGCTATGATGCCTTACTGGGCAGGTCGGAGGTCGTGTGGCAGCTGGATGTCACCGAGGATGCGCTGAGCAGCAGCCCGCGCCAAGGCCTCCTGCTTGATGCCACGTGCGCTCCCAGTCACTGCTGCCGCACGCGCAATGCTGGCAATGTTGGCTTCACGGTTGCCAATCCGGGGAGAGGCGCCGCCTCCACAGTGCGCACCTTCGTGCATTGATAGGCGCATCAGGGGGTGGGACGCCTATCAGCCAATATTTCAGGTAGACATAAGCGCAGCAGCAGATAAAAGGGGGCAGCGCTCAAACATGCAGGGACAAGAGTTTAGAACAGGTAGCCCATAGAAGGATGCATGCCGTCGATGCAGCTGCAGTGCCAGCGTGATGCCAGGCATCCACGCGATGTGGATACCATGCGTGAGTTTATGCAATCCTATGGGTGGCTCACCTCTATATCGCTGCCATCCATTGGATCGACAGGATCTACGGCGGTCGTTATCGGGAGAGGCGCAGATTCAGGTGCAGCGGCCAGCACATTGCACTTGGAAGCATCCAGCACCCCGTCCATGTGAGCGTCCACCGGCTCAGCCAGCGCACCCATTGCTGTGTCACCACCTTGACCCTCCTCCTCCACCGCGCATGGTTCGCCCGCGACAGCCTGGTAGACCCCGCCCCCCGTGCCTTCTGCAGCAGCGGTCCCCACCATAGTCCCCAACACGCTGCCGCCAGCTGCCTTGGTGTTCATCATCATGACCCGGCGCCTCTTTGTCCCACCGGCCGCTGCAGGCGTGTCTGCCGCCATCGCCGGCTCTACCGCTGGCACCGGCATCTGTGGGATCTGTGAGCCGGATGTGGTCTGCACCGGCGTGGCCGTTGATGGTGCTCCAACTACAGCGCTGCTGCCTTCCATCAGGGTGCTCATCACGCTGCCGCCCGCCACCTGCGCCTGTCCCATCATCACCGCGCGGCGCTTCCGCCTACCGGGCTCCACGTCAGCGCCAAGGGCCGCCGGCTTCACTTCCCCGCTGCCAGCACCGTCACCCTCACCTGCCGAGGCTGGTGGCGAAGCCTCGGGCGCTGATGGGGCCGCTGATGCGAGTGCCTTCGACTGGGCGTCCTTGGTTGACCCTTCCTGTGCAGTCTGCAGCTCTTCCGACGACAGCCGCGTGTGCACCGAGGGGCAGGGAGGGGCCGCCGGCAGGGGCACTGCCAAGGCGTGTTGCTCACGCGACTGCCGAATCGCCTCGATCACCTCCTGCTTTCCCGGCCACATCCCGCAGCCCGCCCCCTTTCAGGACTGGAATTTCTGGAATGGAATAAGCAAAAAAGACCTGGGCGACAACGTGGGGCACATTGCTGATCTGACCAAACGGTGTTTGAGGGTTTCCTGCGCGCGCAACATCTGCTAAACCCTAAAACCCTAAAAACCCCTACCACGCACATCTCGCAGCTGAGGCGGAGTCTCCTAGCAGCTCTTGACAATCCACTTTGACAATCCACTTCGCCATCTGCAGCTATTAGCGCGTAAGGGAGACAATCGATGATCGGGTTTTCGATTGCACTGGCAAGCAAAGAGGGGGGGCTAGAGGAATGAGACAGGAGACGCGAGGTGCCGGGCTCACATGCACACAGAGCTCGACGATGGGCGCGGCACCCCGGCACAGCGCAGCAACCTCTGAGACCGCACAAGGCAGAGGCGAGCGCTCCACCAGTCGCAGCATCACGGCCTTGGACATCACGTACCCCGTGCTCTCATCCTGGCTCCACGTTCCCCTCCGCTTTCCCACACTCGATGTCAGCCTTCGAGCTGGGCGGACTTCGCTGTTGGGATGTGGGAGGTCGGCAATGCGATCCGAGAGAGCGAGAGCAGGAGCAGTTAGTTCCGCCCACTCCACTCGGGCCATCATAGAAGGGCACCGGATGAGGGCAGTAAAAAAGAGAGCCGAGCGGTCGTAGCAGCAACACAAACATGGCTCAGTGTTTAGTCCCTCCAGCAGACGTCCACGAGAGGCCCTGAGTCGTGGCGATGACTCACGAGGCGTCGCGACGTCTTGTCCCGCCAGGAGAAGAGGCCTGCCAGCACTGCCAGCTGCTCTTCCGTCAACTTCACGTCGCATTTCCTGCTCCACGACGTCCTCCCCGAGAGACGCCCGCCCAACCAGATCCCTCAGCAACATGTTAGCAGCAGTGAGAGTCAGCCTTGCATCTCGCTCTGTGTGCATGGGTGCCACCATGCGTCTCAGCCACGCAGAGGCTCAATGGTCCTGCATATTAAAGTCGTTAATAACCCCGACCCGAGGCCGCCTCCGGGGGCGGCCTAATCCCGAAACCGCCACCGGCAGCCGGGAAAGCACCCTAAAGGCCTCCACACGAGTCGGATGTGCAAGCCAAGCTAGGCTCCTGCTGGCCGCCTGCGACTGCGGCTGCCCATTGGCAAACCCAGCCGCTCCTGCCGCGGAGCCTGCACCGCGCGCTCTGTGAGCTGGCCAGACAGCTGGCGCACGGGCACTGCAGCGCGGCCGCCACACCGCGACACTTGGCGCTGATGCGTGGGTCCCATCTTCAGCCTTGGCAGTAGGATCTCCGAAGTCAGCCATGCGTGCCAGACACTCCCACAACCACAACGAGGAGTTGCGGGCTGCGGGCTGAGGGCATTTCCCTTCTTATTGTCCACCGAGCCGCCCGTCGAGCTCATCATTGGGTGTGTGTACATCACGTGAGCTGCGTATACGCCAGAGGGGTGTAATTTGCTCTTCCTCTTACTATTTATGTAGTGCTCCTGTTCAAAAACTCGTACAGACCCCTCGAAGCCCGAAGGCTGAGCGAGAGGGCGAGAAAAGATTGAGCCCGCACTTGTAGAAGTCCAGATAGGACGTTTCCGTGAGCAGCTCCTTCTCGTAGGTGCGCATGCAGATGTCCCGGCTGCGGTTGAGCACCACCTGGATGCCCGGCTTGCCCTCCTTGGCCCGCTCGCCCAGCAGGTCCTGCGCCCAGCGGAGCCCCGCAGAGCTCTTCACTTGCCACTCGTAGAACAGCCCTCCAAGCGCAGGGCGCATGCCCACAAATGATTGGCTCGGCTCGGCACTTGATGTGAAACCAGCAAGCCCTTCAGAGTGGGCACCCAAAGGTGAGTGACAACTGGTGAAAGACAACGTCTTGGCTGAATGGCTGTGCCCACCCGCATGCGGTCGTAGATGTAGAGAAGGTGGTGGGTGTCCGTGCGCGCGTAGTGCATCATTTCCTCGCTCAACGGGCGGACGCGCCAGTCCGCGAGCTGGTACCTGCATCCAGACACCCGCAGAGCACGCGTGACATGCCAGGGGCAGCGCCCGGAGGAACCCTCGCGTCACGGGGGGCATAGGCAGCGATAGAAGCAGCACTCTGGAGCTGCACCCAGAAGTCCGGGGTGAACCGCGGGGTGGGGGCCTGACCGCTTGTCGGTCTTGACGGCGCAAAGATGCTGGAGGACGAATGCAAGGCCGCAGTAAGGGTACTCCAGCGCACGCGCCGCCTGCAGCCCCCCCTCGGAGGCGTCACATGCATGCACTGTCTGCGGCATGGCACATATGTGTTACACTTTCGTCTTCCTGTCAGCAGATTCCCCTCCACCGTCCTCCCCTCTTGTCATCGGGGCCTAATCAACTCCACTTCTGCCGTCAGAGTCGGCTCCGTTCCCTTTTCTTGTCAGAATCTGCTGCACCTTTCCCTGCCTGTACCGCCGCGGCCCACTGCTCCGTCCTCGTGCCCCTCCTGAAGGCCCTCTTCGGCCACCTGCCCCTTCAACTCCGGGCCTACTCCGCCCCACCCTCAATCTCTTCAGGAACCACTGCTCTGATCCATGCCCCCAACGTCTCCACCTCCTGCGCATGTCATGCAGACTCGCACCACCTGTCGCCACCTCCTGCGCATGTCATGCAGACTCGCACCACCTGCCTCCACCTCCTGCGCATGTCATGCAGACTCGCACCACCTGTCTCCACCTATGCCAAGAACAGCTACTCCATCCTCCCACTTCCACCATCAATGTCCAGTGAATATCTGCATCGTTGCGTTGGAGTGGACTGAGGCTTCGGGGATGCCAGCAGGCGATCTGCTTACCTGGCCAGTATCGAACATGTTCACCACGTATATCCCGAAATCGCGTTGCAGCCATACCACATCGCTGTCCGCTCCGTGCATCACCTGTGACCGCGCCCAATCACGTTGCAGCGAGCTCATCGTTGTCCGCACTGTCCTCATCTCTGACAAGGCGGGATCCGTTCGTCATCCCTCACAAGGCGAGATCCGTTCATCAGCATAGGTCCGCTCTTGTGCCTACCTTCGCCTGCAGGCATGTGTGCATACGCATGCCGGTGCTCGAAGGTGGGGGCGATAAGAGAGATGCTAATGGGGATGAATAGAGTGATGCCAAGAAGGCGGAAAATCGGTGACAGAGGTGAAGGGAGTTGATGACTAGAGTGATGCCAAGAAGCCAGGAAATTGGTGACAGAGGCAAAGGGGTGGCATCAATCTGGAACCCCTTTGCCCTGTGTTCCCTCCCAGCTCTGACAAGTGTCGCCTCAGTGCCGGCACGTTACTGCCGACCCTGCGGGAGGGGAGGCACCTTGGTGACGGCCGGATTCTGAAAAGTAGCTCCAAGGGCGTCCCGCAGCTCGGCCCGCAGCGCAATGACATCCACCTGTGCGGCGCGCCCAGGTGCCTGACGTGGTCAGACGCAAAGAGGTCTCCACTCACTGGCTATACCCCACACGCCATAGCACCTCAAGGGTATGCCATGCGCCACCTGGCAATACCGAACACTCGAGGAAAATGGCTCGGGACGGCGCAACGCCTTGCAGGCTGCTCACCAGAAAGTCTTCCTGGCGGGTAGAGATCTGCATCAAGCAGGTGAAGCCCTGCCGCACACCTCCACCCCACGGACAATAGTCTCAGTTGATGCATCAACCTGACTCCTCGTGAGCACCCGCGGGAGTGCTTGACGTAGCACGCCGCGTGCTTCCGGCCGTTACGAGCAGGATCCAGAGGTGTGCAGGCCTCCAACGCACAGTCGCGCTGAGATGCGACCCTGCACGAGCAGGGGCGCTTGCGGACGTGGTTGGACGCGGGGGGAGAGGAGGGGAGGGGACGGGAGGAGCACCTGGAAAGAGCGGTAGTGATGGCTCTCCAGATCCACTGCAATCTGCACCACATCGAAGGCAAGCCCCGTACTCTTGGACTAGGCAGGCTGTGCCACGGCGGATGCCACCCAACGATTCTACAGAGCGGGATCGCGGGCGGGTACTTTATCGCAGTAAGCACTGCCGGCGCACGGTCGGCCATCGTGAGTCACAGCCTGCCGGCACGGTATGTGAGGCACCCTTCAAGGCCCCTTTAATGCGACCTTCGATGAGCTTCTTTGAGCTCCCTCTGAAGCTCCCCTCCGTGCCCCCTTCGCCGGTGAAGGAGGCAGGCTAATGATCTGGATCCAGGTGGGCAAATAACGGAGGCTGCACGGAGGACCTCGCGAGGAGCTCATGGAGCTGCTGTGAGCCCAAGCAGGAAGCGCTCCTCACCTCTGCTTCGTCACGAAGCGTGGCGGCCAACTTATCCAGCAGCAGAGGTGTGTCCACCCACGTCAAGGGGGTGCTCTCCAGCTCACGGGGGAGCTGAGGGGTCTCGGGGGCTGCCAGCTGGTCTTCAGAGTAGCTCAGCGCGGTGAGCTGGGCGGCGAGGGGGTGCACGCCGACGAGCCCCATCCGCTTGGCATGCTGCTCGATCGCGCAGTGCGCACGGCTCGTGGAGGTCAAGAGCCACTCCTTATCTCCACCAACCGGGGGTGGCAACTGAAAGGCGTTATTCGAGTTATCTGGCGGCGGATCGAACTTCTCCTGAAGACAATGGGAGCAGGGGTGGGGAAGAGGGCGGCGGGAAGGGGGGTCAGAGCAGTTTGCCAGGTTGTGCGCGAGCTAGGCCACGTCGGGTGGCAAGGGCAGCAGCGAGGCGTGCGCGCGTTCTCGCTGGGAGAGGGTACAGCGAAGGTCATGCGTTATCAGGGCTGGCCCGAGGAGCCCTCACGCGCGCACGGGAGCATGCCCACGCGTGTCCCGGTCACCAAAGATTGCCGGCTCGCTCGAAGTGTGCGCTCCGCTCTCAGGGAGATCACAAGGCTGCGGGGGAAAAGTGAACTGAGTCACGGACAACCACGAAAGCGTGACAATGCCCTCGTGATAATACCCTCGTTGAGAGTTGGTGGAGAGGAAAGTGGTACTGTACGTTATGGGGACTGAAAGAAGGAAAACGGTCTTCGGCAAAACAAGAAAATTCGGCGGGTGATGGGTTGCGCTTTTATCGACCCTGGGATTCACCTGAGGACGGGGACAGGACGCAACGTGCTCAGGAATTTTCCCCTGTCGCAAACCTGCACAAAAACACCAGTGACGCTAAGCCCCAACGCCTGTGGTGCCGGAACCGCTCCAAGTTCAGAAGGTACCTCTCAGAGAGCTATCTATGGGTTAGGGTTCGCACCGGAAGTAAGCGTACTCGAACGTTTTTGTGCAGTTGGTTCGGCGGTTGGCCTCTCGTGTGCCTCTAGGCTGGCGTCCGCCAGATCCAGCTGCGTGTCGACAAGCTCAGATACTACTTGGAAGGTCTCCTCGACATCCTCAGGGGGCTCGTCAGCGTCGTACCCCTGCGAGGTATTCAGACGGCAACAAGTTACGTCGAAGTGATGCGCACGGTTCAGCTGTGCACGAAGTGCAAATGATACTGCAGAAGTGACAGCTTTTGTGCTAATCCCTCGTGCGGGCCGAGGACCGATGCAACTCGGTGAACGCGCAGCAGGAGGTACCAGGAAGGAAGACGCTGGGCATATGCACAGCACAAGGACGCCTGTTCTTAGGGGGTGACTTCGTAGGGTAAGTTGGCCCTGAGCTATTGTTGGCGCTGAACGCTCTGCCCGGGAAACTATTGACACAAAACACTCTGCGTTTTGGGACATGCAGCTGTGAGAATTCCTGCACTGCACGCAGAGAGGTGCACGCACTTCAAACTTCGCGAGCAGGGACGTGATGCGATCTTGAATAGTCGCTAAAGGTCGTGAGAAGTCCTTGAAGTTTTTGTAGAAATAGTAGTCTGCAAAGCGGCACTCACAACTCGGCGCACAGGAATCTCACCACGGCAGTGCTGAATTAGCGAGGTGCAAGACACTATCTACTGTTTTATGGCTGTCTTGGATGCAGTGGTATGTTACACAGGATCATGATCGGTCGCCCATTATCGTGAGCGTGCACTCACTTTGCAGCGATGGCACCCTACTTGTTCTCTGCAGTTGGTTCGGGACTAGGCGCTGCATACAGGTTGCGGACAGTAGACTTATGTACAAAGTTTCGGATGAAATGATAACGTTTCTGCTTTATCGGTAATGAAGCGCAAATTTTGTTCGTCTGGAATTGTGCAACCTTGATAACTTGATCATTGTGCTCGGAAACCAACCTGTTGAAGTTGGAAGCTTGCTTTTGGCGGCTGCATCCGCCGCAGGCAGAACAGATCGAGGAACGCTCTTCAAAATGTCGCTTGTACTTTCATTTGCTTCGACACTAATTGTAGAATCCATGGTGGAATAGTCACCTCGTTGCTAACAGAAATACTGAAACCGACGGTCTTGGTTTCGAGTTCAGAGCGGCCACCAGTAACTTAGCATCCGGCACCGGTAAGCAAGGGCTAACTACATTCAACAACAGAAGACTGTGGTCGCGCTCAGGTATATGCTTTTTACCGGTCCAATCTCGCACACACCGCTATACGAACACTTCTGTGACGTAATGCTCTATGCCAAACTGCAGTTTATTCCTTTTCAGCGCCGTTTCGCTTCGGGGAGTTCTCCAATGCGATACAAGTAGCTAACGCAACCTGCAAGGCCAAGCGAAAGCAAATTGCATTCAGATTCGCGCAGCGCAGCGTTTCGCTCTGCCTTTCAAGCTTTCGGCATCGTGCATCCTCCCTCGATCGTGGGCACGCGACGGGTGGCGTCTTCTCTTGTTACATCGAGCGAAGGGTTACATCGACCATCGACGGTCGAGTTCTCTTGTTCCCAGAGTTTCTCCGAGCGCGGGTCAGATTTTGAAGTTGCAAGTTGAATTGCCGCAAGGGAAGACTGCAGCTTTTCCGTGAGGAGCGCTCGGTCTGACGGTTCCATTTTCCATTTAATGCATACCAAACCCCCAGGTACCTAGGGCTCTATTGGCTTCAGTTACATCATTGTATTCTAGGTATTCTGGAGTCTCGGGCGGGAACCATCCCGCGTTGACGATTTCTGGACAAGCCGCGTTTTGGTCCACCAGGTGACGGCCTCCCGACATCAACAATTTGTGAGAGTCACTATATCTCCTAGTGGTTGCGCTTTCGTGGTTCTGGTACATTTCCTGAATGAGTATTTGGATTTTTTTACATTGACCGGGATTCCAATGTCAGGAATTCATTGACAACCACCAACATATCTTGAACTTCCTCCTTTGTTTTGCCTATAAGCATGATGTCGTCACAGAAAAAACGAGCGAAGACAATCGGAGGTGAATTCATGTTAATCAGATGATATTGCTGAATATATCAGCTTGACTGTATATTCATTGTGAATGATAATCAGAGTAGATAAAAGGGTAAGAAATAGTTGAAGTCTTCCAGTTATATGTTCGGGGTCTAGGGTTCCGGGACCGATGACAGTCATACAGACCCTAATTATATGAATGACAATCGGGGTGTCACTTCCAACACACCACCTAGGGTGGTGACTGGCAAACTAGGTGGTCACGGAACTCTATGTTGCATTATACGCCCCCGGGCGTAAATTACGCGTAAATTGCGTATTTCGGGCCTTGTGAGTTTTACGCGTAACACGTAACACGCCATAGGAATCTCACCCAAATATAGGCTGAAATTCAACCTATATATGAGCTGAAATTCAACCTATATATGAGGCTATATATGAGCTGAAATTCAGCCTATATATGAGGCTATATATGAGCTGAAATTCAGCCTATATATCACCTGAATTTCAGCCTATATATGAGCTAAAATTCAGATATAGGCTGAAATTCAGCCTATATCTGAGCTGAAATTCAGCCTATATGTGAGGCGATGTACAAGCTGAAATTCGGCCTATATATGAGCTGAAATTCAGCCTATATATGAGCTGAAATTCAGCCTATATATGAGCGCTGAAATTCAGCCTATATATGAGCGCTGAAATTCAGCCTGTATATGAGCGCTGAAATTCAGCCTATACATGAGCTGAAATTCAGCCTATATATGAGGCTATGTATGAGGCTATAAAGGAGCTGAAATGCAGCCTATATATGTGCGTATATATGACGGCTGAAATTCAGCCTATATATGAGCTGAAATTCAGCCTATACATGAGGCTATATATGAGCTGAAATTTAGCCTATATATGAGCTGAAATTCAGCCTATAAATGAGCTGAAATGCAGCCTATATATGAGGATATATGTCCGGCCGCGACGCTCCGCAACGCAACTTTCACTGAAGGGTGCTCAAGGACATGGAAAGGAATACCGGCCTCATAGAAGGCCATGGCGAGATCAGCATCAGCTTGCTGTTGCTTGGAAGTGTCCAGTGCGGTAACGATGCTCGTCTGTCTGCCCGGTTTGCGCCCTCCGGGAACTGCCCCTCCTGGTGTCGATGTCGCGTTGTCCAAGAGAGTCCTAGCGCGCACCTCCTCCCTCTCCGCGTCCCTCTCTTTCTTGAAGGCGATGCAACGAGAACGCGCATCTTTGAACTGTTGTTTCCGCGTTGCGACAGACTCGTCGGGCTCACCAGGATGCGCTTGAATGCCTGGACACTTGTCGATACCAACTCCCCTGGAGCCTGCGACGTGGGCGCAAATGCGATCGGGAGTGCCGTTGAAGACTTTCCTACAAAACATGCAGTCCACCTTGTCTGTGGACCGACCACGCTTGGATGCCGGCACAATGGTACTGCGTGTTTCCCTGCGCATCTTTATTGGGCTTCAGAACACGCACGAACGTCCACAGGAAATCGGTTTTCAGTTGAACAGCTCGCTCCTGTGGACCAGCGGGCTCGTGATGCTCATCCGATGGTTCAGGATCCATGAGAAGAGGGCTTCCGTCCGTGCAGCTCAGACCGTCGGAAAGTGTAATAAGACCTAATTCTGCCTGGTTGGAAACCTTGGAATTCACAACTTAGAACTTTTTCATTGTCGGGGCTTCTGGGCGAGGCGGCTCGCGATGACCTCTGGCTCCCGCGCGATTGGCGTAAAATCGCGATTTTACGCCACCCAACGTAAAATTGCCCGGAAATTAAGCCGGCGTAAATTACGCGTAAATTGCGTATTTCGGGCCGTGTGAGTTTTACGCGTAACACGTAACATGCAACATAGACGGAACTGAAACAAACACCTACTCAACTTCGGTGGAAATAAGCATCCTACAGGAGGACCTGCCCTTTCTGGCAGGGTAACTCTGGAAAATAGCAGCTAGCGGTGCACACTGCAGATTACAGATACAGTTAAAGCCCTAAAACAAGCCCATCTTGGGGCAACCTGAACCAACAACATCTCGATCTGGAGGCAGGCTAATCCAATCCCGTCAGCTCTAGCCACGTCGATAGCACCCGGGAGAGCCGGTGCCACTGTCACCGCGCCCAGGAGAGCTGGTACCACTGCCTGACAAATCATGCGTAGAGCAAATTGAGAAAGTGCTGAGATTCAGTAGTTCAGTATCACGTATGACGTATGACAGTGACAGTGACAGTACAGTGACTTCCTACCTGTACTCAGTAGTTCGACTTCGGTAGCTTAGACTGTGACACACGATATGATTGCCTAGTGACGGCCTCAGAGCTTAGATAGCCTGAGAGTCGTGTATTCATTTCTATCTTTTGATATACCCGATTGCCTCGCTCAAACCCTACGGCGTTCAGCGTTTTCACTGTGTCACTAGGACATTCTAGTAGGCTATAGGCCCACCACTTGCCTAAAGTGGTTTTGATTCAAAGCCACTAAATGGCTGGCTAAAGCTGTAGAGGGGCGAGCGTGGCTGAGTAGGTAGAATGTTGCGGGGTGCCGCGTTTTCGCGGCGCAACTGACTGTGTAGATGGAGAGGTAAGCGCGACGAGTGGCGGAGGAAAGTACGGAGAAGATGGGTCAGAGAGCGCTGGGGCCCCCGATGGTATGCAGCATTGCGCAGAGTTTGGTACTGAGTGCTTCGCGACACGTTAAAAAGACCATGACCTCGGACATCGACAAGCGCGGAGACCTCGACTCTACTCTCCTACCTTCCGCCCACCCCCGCCGCTCCGCATTTTTCCTCACTGCTCTATACATCTTTACCCGTAGCATTTTACCTTAATTTGCCACGCTTGCCGCTTGTTTGTGAACTTTGAGCGGATCTTCGAATCTTGCGGGCGACTTGGCCGTTTTTGACCGTTTATAACTTACGTTCTACTTGGGCTCGGACATTTTCCTTTGGAGAGTGTTTTTACTTCGCCATTACCGGCCGTGTTACCGAGTTTCGTGGGCATCGGAGCAGATTTTGAATTTATCTTGGATTTGGCCCCTTCCTTGAAGGGGGCTCACCCTTATCGTTAGGGTTTCATCCCTTCGGTGCTTCGCTTGCAGCTGTCATGGCTGCCATGGATCCTTCTGATGGGTTCACCACTCCAGTTCCGGCTGGGATCGACACGCGGAGGGCGCTTCCCTTCAGCGACGGCCCTGAAGAGCCTGTGCCCCCTACACCTGTAAAGCGTCGCCCGCTTGACAGTGATGACACGGACGGTGCTTTGGTTCTCAGGGAGTTCCTCAAGGACTGCCAGACAATTCTCCGCGAGCCTGGTCACCGGGCCAGCATTATTCAGCAAGTTCGTGACCAGTGCCGGCCCACTCACATCAAGGCTTCGGAGTGGGTTTTTGACATCGACAAGATCAAAGGCCAAGTGCCTCGGGAAATTGCACTAGACCGCTTCACTAAAGCGGTACAGACCCAACTAACCGACTTCAATCTTCAGTTTGACACGGTATTCCACCCGACTGACCTCACGACGGCTGTTCTTCCTGAGGCCACTCGCATTCTCTATCGCATCTTGACGTCGCTGGTGCGTGGGTCATGCCTTCGGCTCATTGAGGAGTCGGCTACGGTGTCTCCGGATGATGGGCGCCGTGCGTGGCTGGTCGTCTGCCGGGCCGTTGCCAGGCGACGCAGGCCGTGGGTTTCCCATGGTTACCTGTTCGAGACAGCTCCTGCGATCGAGCTGCTGGAGGATGTAGACCCCGAGCCCTATATTAAGGGTTTCATGCAGCACCACACCGCTATCCGTTCTGAGCTCAGACCTGGTGTAGAGCCTGACGATGTGTGGGGTGTGGGGTTCGCCTTGGACCTCCTCACCCTTCGCATGTGCCCTCTGTATTATAAGGACCTTCTACAGGAGTGGAATTCTAAGACGGCCGAGGGCAGGGAGAAGCGGGCTCTCGGCATTCAACAGTTCACGTTGGCTGTGAAGGCCTTCCACCAACAGAAAACAGAGGAAAAGAAGCTGCTTAAAGAGAAGAAGAAAAAGGATGGGGTCTCCGCATTGGCGGCCTCACTTCTCTCTGGGGAGTCCCCTTCTGCCGCCCTTCTGGCCCGTGCGGGCATCCCGCAGACTCGCATTGTTGGTGGCCGCAGGCGTGACGAGCCCAGGCACCCGCCACAGACTCGGGATGCTCAGCCGCAGGCGGCCGGACAGGGTGCTCACCGGTCTGGGGGCGACAGGGGTACGGCTCCCCGCGCCAGACCGGCCCGCGGTGGGAAGAATCGACAACAGAACATGAAGGGACACGGGAAGGGCTCTCACCCTTCCCCTCATGCCCCTCCGCCGCGGACTCAGGGGCAGCGGCAGCCTGCATCCGGTGGTTCACCGACTGCCTTGCGGGTGACGCGGGATGCACAGGGCCGCCACTCGGTCCAGTGCTGGGACTGCGGCGGCCCTCACTTCCGCCGTGACTGCCCTGGAGGGGTGCAGAGTGCTCATGTGGCGGGGTTTCACCCCGAGGGCACGCCCATTGCGGACATCCTGTCAGAGTTGGATGCGGCTTTCCTCGATCCGGAGGAGGAGGTGTATGAGTCGTGCCTATACTCTTACTCATTGGAGCTCGGGGAGGCACCACTTGACCTCCCCGCGGCTCAGGCGGCTGCCGTTGTGCCGCACTCTGCCGTTGACAGTGAGGAGCCGTGGACTGAGTCGGAGTGGGCTATCTGGGACTCATGTGGCCGCTCGGAGGAGCAGTACTATGACGCTGTCAACCGCTTCAACACGTACCAGGACCCTGGCGATGGGGGCGGACCCGACGGTGAGATGACACCTGCTCAGCTCCATGTTGCCGTGCACCAGCCTTCGGACCCTGCCATGTCTATGCAGCACTTCAGTGTTGAGCCGCAGCAGCCAGCGGTGCCGGCAGCCGACGTGCAGATCACAACAACCAACACCGAATTCCCTGGAGCTGTGCAGCTGGTGAGCACGGCACCGCCGTCCCGACCCAGGGGTCCGGGTGGCCCGGGCCGCGGGCCCTATGGGGCGGGTCGTTTCATGTACATGAGTCTGCTGTGCATCCTGGCATTCTCTGGCGCGGCAGATGCGGTGCAGTCTGGTGGTGCCTCCGGTGCTGTGCTGGAGGTGCACCCACGAGCTCTGGTGCTTTGGCATGCTGTCACCTGGGGTCTGGCTATCTCGGCTTGTCTTCCTGCCGTTGGTGCCAGGACTCCCGTGCGCACCTGGCGACACCTTGTCAACCGGCGGTCGCCAGCGGGCGGGCCCCAGCCCTCAACAACCCAGCCTCCGGCGGGTGAGCCCCGTACCTCTCGCCGCTCCTCACCGGTCTGGACTGCTATTCTGGTTATCTGTGGCCTGGCCCTGTGTACCTCGGCACTACTGTTTGGGTATTCTCTGGGTCTGCGGCAGTCAGTCAGACAGTCAGTCAGTCAGTCAGTCAGTCAGCTTACCCCGCCAGCAGGGGGGTCCGTCGGCCGTTCTGCTGGTCAGCTTTTCTCAGCTGATGGACTGGCTACCGGTGATACCGGCTTATGTCTGGTCTCTGGTTATGCTGTGGGTACTTATGCTTCTGTGGAGCTTGGTGTACTGTCTGGTCAGCTTGGGTCAGTTACGGTGGTCTACCCTCTGGTACCCGCTGGCTATACTGGTATTCTGGTCTATGGCAGTGCGGAGTCAGTTCCGTTGTATGTGCCCGACGAGGAGTGGGCTGCTTCTGGATTCAGTTCTCTGGCCAGTGCTGTCCCTGCACCCGTCCGGGTTGACAGAGGCATCGTGTGTGACTCTGGAGCCACGTGTGTCATGTGCGGGGACCTGTCGGCCTGCACCGACGTGGACTACACCCGTACGGTGGCCTTCACCATGGTCACGGCTGGGTCTCACAGGACGGATGCTACTGTGACATTCCACCTGTATGGGGTCTGTGTCCAGGACGGCGCCATCGACCACTTCGTTCTCCCAAACTCACACTATAAGGCCGGCTGCCGCACTCTGCTGTCTTCTCGGGTTATGCTATCCCTCGGCTTCGGGTCCCCTGACCTTGTGTCCCTCACTTACACCCACCTGCCTACTGGCCGTGTCTATCGGATCATTGACTCTGGCACGGACTATATGTGGGCGGAGGTCCCTGAGGGGGCAGCCAGTGCACTCACCCAGACTGTATCACGTGTCCGCACCGGTGAGATCTGTGACTGGATGTGGGCACGCTCAGAGTATGCCAAGTGGGCTTTCCTGAAGGGCTCGCCTGCTGCCCTGGCCAAGACCGGGGAACACAACTTTGACATCTCCCTCTTCGGAGACGACCTCCCCCCCGGCGTGGGTAACAACCAGACCTGCCCAGTCAGGTATTCACTGTCTGATTCCTGCTGGGGTCACCTCTGGGCCGGTGCCTATATATATGGCAACCCGCCCTTTGACAGACTCACCTGTGAGCGGATGCTCAAGAAGGCCAACCGGGACTTTGCAACCGACCCCGAGCACACGGTATTCCTCTTCTTGATTCCCCAGTCACACCTCAGTACCTTCAGGCAGCACCTTATTCACTGGGAGGTGCTGCATGTGTATCCGGCTGGCACAGAGGGCATATTCAGCTACCGTCGGGAGCACACCTATGCTGGACGGCCCCTTCAGTCGGCTGGCTCGGAGGGCGGGGGGGACCGTGTCTTCATTGCTGGTACCCCGTTCCCGGTGGCTATCATCTACCGTGATCAGTACACGTCCATGAGGTTCACCCCTGAGAGGTGGTGCCATTCCGCATATGCTCATGCTCATGGTCTCAGGCTGGCTCAGCTCATGGACCTTGGTGTTGACATCGCCCGACCTGGCACTACGGTTACCCGGGAGCAGCTGCTGCTCACAGGACCTGTGCTGAGGCCTGTGCTGTGTGTGCCCGTATGCGGACAGTGCAGCCGAGTCCGAAGCACCCTCCGGCTGACAGATACAGGGCTCAAAGCCTGGATATATGTGGGCTGCTGATGCTACAGGCCCGATCACGCCTATTGGCTATGACGGGTCGAGGTACCGCTGGACCTTTGTGGAGTTCACTGTGAGGTTTACACTTTGCTACTTCTCTGCTGAGAAGTCGGCATACAGCTTCATCCTGGCTCAGTTCCTGGCAGATGTTGTTCATCACGGCTTTGCCTGCACTGGCCTAGTCCTCCGCACTGACTGTGCCCCGGAGCTGTGTGACCCTGCGGCACAGGCTCTGTACAAACACCATGGAATCAAACACCTGCAGTCGTCACCCACCCTGCACTGGCAGAACTTCATGGCTGAATATGTGATTGGTAAGGTCTCGTCGGTCTCCCGTGCACTCCTGGAGACAGCCGGTATGGACCTCACCTACTGGCCTCTTGCGGACAGTCATGCCTGCCTGCTATGGGATATCCTGCCTCATGGGCGGGACGCCGTGGTGCCATTCTATCACCTTATGGGCTATCACTTTACCTACTCCCGTATCGAGATATTCGGCACCCTGTGCACTGTGGCCATGGATGCTCAGCAGATGCGGGCCCGCCATCCGGGGGTCTCCAAGAAGCGGACCCCCCGGGCCTGGCAGGGGCGGTTTGTGGGCATCAGCCTCAGGTCCTCGGCCTACAAGGTACTGGACCTGGAGAGAAACAAAGTTGTCTCCGAGGGCCGGCCAGACTTCATCAGAAACTACTCAGAGTTCGGGCAGGTGATGTCATCGTTCCCTGCCCCCGCTCCCGACGAGCAGCACTCCGCACCCGTGCCCAGTGACAGGCCGGAGCCGTGGAGGGACTACACCACTGACATGGTGGTGACGGTCCATTCCGTGGCTGCCTATTATGACACCCGGGACGGTGAGACCTATGCCACCGTGCAGTTGCTTGACACTGGTTCAGCAGACACTTTCTGGACCACCGCCCAGCAGTATGTCATGGCTGACCCTGCGGGCACTGCTTGGTTTGACTTGGTCCACTGGCTGGACCGCCGCAGGGTCATTGACTGTGTCAATCAACACTACCCGCTCTGGACTCTGGCTAAGGCTCAGGAGGCCCGCGGTGATCCGCTGTATCCGGCACTCATTGTGTCCACGGACATGAGGCGGTCCAGGTCCTATGGGGTGCTCTTCCGGCCTATGGCCTACGGTGATGTGACTACCCCACGTGCCTATGCCATGGACCTCCGTGCCAGTCTGGTGGTGTTCCCTGATACCCACAGTGCTTGCCACCTTCCCTTCTCCGACCACCCGGAGCAGGACCAGTGGCTCCTTCCGCACTATGTGGTCCCACCAGAGGACACGGTCGGTACATTGCCAGCCCGGCGGCACACTCAGCTTCTGTCATATCTCTGCTGACCTCGCCGAGCGCCTGTACCACACTGCAGCTCCTGATCTGCCACTGCCAGGTGGGTACCGCCAGGCACTGTCTATGCCTGATGGGGCTCAGTGGGAGGAGGCTATTACCGGTGGGGAGGTGCAGCCTCTGATTGACCAGGGTAAGATAGAACCGGTGGAGGTGCTACCCGACGGTGAGATCGCCACCAGCACCATCTTTGTGCTGAATAAGCCCTGGAAGCCACGGGATGGTCTACCGCCCGTCCAAATTCATAAAGCTCGGATGGCCGTGGCTGCCACATGGCACTGGGGCTACACCCAAGCTGAGACCGCATGCACGGTAGCAGACCTGCCCACCTTCCGCCTTCTCTTCATCCTGTCTATTATCTTTGCTGGTATGGGGGTTATGGTCTATCACTTTGACGTCAGTCAGGCCTTTGTTCATGCCCGTCTGGAGGTTCCTATATATGTGCGGTTCCCCTCTGGGTATATGTATAAGGGCAGATATGGCTATGCCAAGCTGCTCTATGCTCTCTACGGGCTACGGACGGCTGGTGCTTCCTGGCAGAAGCTGGCCAACAAATTCATGAAGTCCTTCACCTATCAGGGAATGCACTTCACCCAGTCCACATATGACCCGTGCCTATACTATATTGTGACCTCTGTGTTCGTGGCCTTCGTGGCTGTCTACGTGGATGACTTCGGGCTGACATGTGATGATGCCTTCCACCAGGCTTTCTGGGCAGCTTTCCAGGCGGCATTCAAGAGCAAGAATCTTGGCCGTATGACAGCCGTCCTGCAGCTTGCGGTTGACTATGATCGGTGGGGCATTGCATTGTCCCAAACCAGGCAGATCAAGGAGCTCATGTCCAAGTTCAAGCTTCCGGCCAAAACCTATCACAATCCGATGGATGTGAACCTCGTTATCCAGAAGCCGGAGCACCCTGATCTCACCCTTGTCACCCCGTATCTCTCACTGCTTGGGTCCCTGCTGTGGATTGCACGGTGCACCAGGCCAGATATCTATTACTCAGTCATATATCTGGCACAGTTCTCCTCATGCCCCTCGGCTCAGGCCTGGGAGGCACTTCAGAGAGTGGCTCAGTATCTGTACTTCACACGGCACTACCGTGTCCGTTATGCTTACCCCAGTGCACCGCTTTCTGTGCTCACAATACAGGTGTATTCGGATGCCGACCATGCTCGTGACAAACTCAACGGGTGTCTCTCCTACTCGGGAGGCATTGTATTCCTCAACGGCATGGTCCTTCATTGGGTATGTGCCCGCCAGACTGATGCTGAGATGTCCTCCACTGGATCTGAGTATGTGGCCGCCTCTGTGGTTGGGCAGCGGGCCATGTCTGCTATCCATATGATTGTGGAGATGTTCGGCTTTATCAGAATCACGCAGCAGGAGCCGGGTGTGTCTGCTCTGGCTCTGTCTACGGCCTTCCCTGCAGCTGACACTTCTTGGATGCAGAGGGCGGCCACGTTCTTCGAGAATCATGCTATGGGTCATGGTCAGATGGGCCCCGCCTCCCCCCTACACTACCGGGAGGCTGAGCCTGTTCCTGACAGCAGCCTGTATGCCCTGCCTCACGCGGTGCCAGTACCATATGATGGCACGGGCTACGAGGACGGTCCGCGGGAGTACCACTCTCAGCGGTCTGGCATGTATGGTACCTCTGGACCCTTCATTCCCAGGCTGGAGCTCCCGGTGGCTGTCATGATTGACAACCAGGCGGCCTCCTCCATTCTGAGGAATGTCATGCTATCCACCAAGATTAAGCATGTGTTGATCCGTTTTCACTGCTTTCGGGGGTGGGTGTGTGCTGGGTACCTAGTGCCTGTTTACATCAACACTTTACTCAACCTGGCTGATATCTTCACCAAACCTCTTCCTGGGCTCAAGGACAAGGTGCGGGTGATCATCAGCATGATCGAGTCCTTCATGGACGTGATCCGCCCGCACCCCAGTGGTGCGGGTGACTCCTAGGTTCTCTGGTCCTCTGTCCGGCTGAGCTGCAGGCCTATGAGCCGGCAGCGGTCGGGCAAGGGGTCTTTCTGGTCTGACTGGATTGATGCCCTTTGACGTGGTGCCCTTCTGGACTGGACTTTGTGTTCGTGGACAGACTGGTACCTATGACCTGCCCTATGAGACCTTAGACACCGACAGCTCTACTCTGACCTTAAGCACATCTGACTGGATTCTGGCCTTTGACTACATCCTGTACCTCTTTGACATCTTCTATGACCTCGAGTACTGGTTGACCGTCGAGCTGAGCAGCATCAGATGAGAGTATCTATCGGGGAGCGAGATCTGGCGGAGACCAGTCACTATTTTCATATCCTTGTGGCAGTCCACCTAGTTGGCATGCATATACTAGTACTTTAGCATTCGGTTTAGAGGGTTAGCCGGAAGCGGGGATGGCGGCAGGTCGGCCCTTTGGTTGATGTTGTTCTGATCCGTGGACGGGGACCTCTTAGTTTGCATTAGCTACCTGTTTCACATTCTTGTGCCACCTCAGCCGAGGTGGTGTGCTGAGATTCAGTAGTTCAGTATCACGTATGACGTATGACAGTGACAGTGACAGTACAGTGACTTCCTACCTGTACTCAGTAGTTCGACTTCGGTAGCTTAGACTGTGACACACGATATGATTGCCTAGTGACGGCCTCAGAGCTTAGATAGCCTGAGAGTCGTGTATTCATTTCTATCTTTTGATATACCCGATTGCCTCGCTCAAACCCTACGGCGTTCAGCGTTTTCACTGTGTCACTAGGACATTCTAGTAGAAAGTTCCGATGTTGCCGTAGTCAGTCGCACCGTGTGCAACCAGTCGGGTCTTGTGCTCGAATGAAGAAGAAGGCCCACCCTCGTCTTCCCCGTCTGAGGTGGGTGGTGTATAGTCTGGCGATGGTGGAGCATCACCCGGCGAGGGCGGCATGGGAAGAGTCGGAGCCAACACACTATTCGATGAAAATGACATTGTCATATGTCATTTTTGGATTTATATATATATCATAAAAATCAGGGTTTAGTGATATTTATGCGCGAAATAGGGATACATAAAGGCAACAAGCTAGAAAAGTGCAGTATGCGCACAATGAAAACACCGAAATATGCATGCATGTATCATTCTTTATTCAAATGTTTACGAGCAGAGTACTTTTCACCCTATACCGTCGAGGCATGACTGATACTATCAGTCAGGGCGGTCGACAAATCCTGCTAATTTATTAAGTATTCTCTTCTGGCTGACTGGCTCATCTTCATCTACGTCGTCTTCATCAGAATCGACAGTGGCAACTCCCTTCCCCTTACTCGTCGGGTCAGTCTTCTTTTTTGGCTTCGTCTCGGCATCCGCATCGGGCTCGGCGTCGAAATTGGTCAGCCGTTGCTGCGCAGAGCTGACCATGTACGGGTCGTGGTCGAAACCGATCGCGTTCAAACCACACCTGATGGCGGCCATGGACGTTGAGCCGACGCCGCAGCAAGCGTCGAGAATCCAGTTGAGTGGATGGCCGTCCTCATCCACCTTGCCCGGATTGTCACCGAGCATGTGGCACTGGATCAGCTCCATCAACAGAGCTAGGGGTTTCTGATGGTTATTGACGACTTTGCCGTCGCGTTTGAACATCTGGTGCACAACCGGGAAGCCGCGCAAAAGTGACGCGCGGCTGTAACGTTCACCTTCCCCCAGATCAAAGTTGAACATCCACTCCGGCTTTTTAGAAGACTCCCCCGCGGCATCGCTCTTTACATGGTACCCCAGGACCCCACATTCAACGTCATTGTAGCGTACGGACTTGTTGGGGTTCATGTGCACGTTCTGCTTGTGCCAGAAGAACCGCTCCGCGCGGCCGGAGCAGTAATTGTCAATCACCTCCAGGAAATCGTTTTGTTGGACGAAACCGCAAAAGAAAGCGACTGTCCATGCCGGGGCGGTGGTCTTGGCGTTGAAAGACTCCAGGAACGTTTGCACCTCCTCCTTGGTCATCGCGTCGGGAGTCTTCTCCTTGTCAAGCGCGTAATTGCAGTCGATGACCGCCCCCGTGAAGGGCAGTCTCGGGATGTCCTTCAAATCGTCCATGCTGCCCTTGACGATCTTCCAACGAGGGAACATCGTCACGTCCTGATGTGTGGGCTCGTCGCCCTCCAGGCCCGCCTCTCCTGCAACCTTAGGCTCCGGCCCGTCGGTCCGCGCCTCCCGATAGAGTTTGATGTCGACTTTCACCTCGATCTGTTGCAAGCCTAGGATGTGAGCCGCGCTTGGCGCCTGCGCTTCTTTGAGATTTGCCCGCGCGTTCTCGACGTAATTGAAGATCGCTAGCGGAACTTCCCCAGACCCCCCGGCGCGCTCCCCCCTTCGCGGACTGTAAGCAGCCGATCAACGACTCGATTTTCTCTTGGGAGCTCCAGTAGGGGGTGAACTCCGTCTTGAATTCGTCCCAGGTTTGCAATCCCGCCGCGGACACCAAGTGCTTCTGCACCATGCGTTCCTTCTTGAACTGGCTTATCATATTGCCCCCCTCTTTTAGTGAGATCTCCTTGTCAATAATCAGGCGCAGATACGTGTCCACCTTGTCGAACTCCGCATCCCCCGCCAAGCCGCTCAAGTTAATCCAGAACGTCATACCCATGGATTTGGCATTGTGGAGAAACTGAGCTTCTTCCACCAAAATGCCTGCCCCTCTAGACGAGCCCCCCGCTCCGTCCCCGCCTCCTCGTTGCACCTCGTCTTCCAGCTGTAAGTAAAAAAAAACATTTTTAGCATGTCTCAAAATATAGAAAAGAATGCTTTGGGAGGGAAAACACTGTTTGAAGCAGAAGCAAAAAATAATTTACCTGTCGGTTGGAGGTGGCCTTTTTGCCAGCTTTCTTGGAGGGTCCGCTAGCGGGCGAAGATGAGGCCTTGCGCTTTTTGGTCTTCGAAGCCAAAGGGTTTTTCATGCCCTTCAGGTCAAACCTTCTGTAAGCCTCCATGATGCTAACGCAGAGGTTCCACGTCAACGGCCGGAAATTTGCAACGGTCCAGTGCATGAAGTAGACGTTGATAAGCGTGTTGCCGAATATGGAATGCTTGGACATCGCTATTTGCTTCACATGCGTCTCCATCGACTGGTTCAAGTGAGACATTACGGGGTACCAATCTGTGACCCGATCGAGGTGAGCGTCGATGGCATCGTCCAGCACCGTCACCGGTTGCTCTTCCTCTTCCTGCTCCCCCGTCGCCCGCTTCTCGATGTACTGGAATCCCTTGGGATATTTCACGGGATCCGTCCGGGATTGCAAATCCATGCTCTGATTCGTATGTCGCCATTTTTTCCACCAGCCCTCCGGCCTGGTACCGCCCAGGTTGATGCGTCCCCTCTTCGGCGTCCTCGGGGACGCTGGCTTCGAACTCGGAGACAGGGAAGATAGCTTACCCCGATTGGCCGGCCCCGGGCCGAATTGAGTCGCCAAAATGAGGCCCGGGTCGAAGAGGGGCCGAAAATTGCCGAGAAATTGCTTTGGGGCCGAACCAATTTGGCGCAAACTTCTAAAATTTTGATGAAATTTCTGCGATTTTTGCATTTTCCCATACTTAAGATTGAAATTTTCGCGCCTGCGGCGGGCATTTTGTAGTTCGGACCGGGCGGGCCGAAGGCGGGCCGAAATACTTTTTATTTGGGCCCGTACCAGCTCAACGGAAGATATCTTCCCTGCTCGGAGATCAACGCTTCTCGGTAGATGGTGTACGCGACCCCATGCTTTTCGAAAAGGGTCGAGCGGAGCCCTTGCATGAACTGAGTGTTGTCTTTACCTGTTTGCGTGTGATCGATCGAGTTCTGCATCTCGCCTAAGAACCGAATCATGTCAGGCGTGAGACCGATGTAGATCTTGCTCTCGAAGGACTGGAAAGCTACCTCCAACGGGACTTCCTCGTTACACTCGTCGGTGGCTAGATAACAATGTTGGTGCCCAAAAACCTTGCCTCTGTATTCTCCCCTCAGTGATTTTTTCAGGGAGAATTCGGCACGGGTTTTGACATCGTCGATCGCAACGAGACCCGCATTGAAAGGGGCCCACGGGTTCTCTTTCCTGCCGGACTCGATCTCGTTCACCCAGCCCCTCTCTTGATCCCGGCAAGCCTCGTACCCCTTTGCGTGGTACAGGCACTTGATGGAGAGACGGAACGCACTCCCTTGCTCCGAGCCTCCGACGCCTCGTCGGTCGACATCGGATTCGGCCACCGGTGCTCCATCTCGATTTTCTTGCACAACTCAGCTTTCTCCGCATAATCTAACTTGATTGAATGCTCCACTTTCAGCTTAGCGTGCCACCTATGTGCGGCCTCCTCGGCGGCCTTCCTTGCCTCAGATGGGGTGGCCACTTGAGACATATCCACATTAGCGCCTGCTCCAGTAAACGCTCTGGAGCCACCAGGTCCTTGAAGGGCGCGTTCGGCAGCACGCTGCACATCCGTTCTCTTGGCAGCCTGGGACAAGACGAAACTGTTCATTAGCTAATGAACGCTTTCTCCCCCCGGTTCAGGCTCAAGGCACGCTTTTCGAGGCGAAAGGCGTTCATTAGCTAATGAACGCTTTCTCCACCGGTTCAGGCTCAAGGCGCGCTTTTCGAGGCGAAAGGCGTTCATTAGCTAATGAACGCTTTTCCCCCCGGTTCAGGCTCAAGGCGCGCTTTTCGAGGCGAAAGGCGTTCATTAGCTAATGAACGTTTTTCCTCCCGGTCCAGGCTCAAGGGGCGCGTTTCGAGGCGAAAGGCGTTCATTAGCTAATGAACGCTTTCCCCCCGGTTCAGGCTCAAGGCGCGCTTTTCGAGGCGAAAGGCGTTCATTAGCTAATGAACGCTTTCCGCCCCGATTCAGGCTCAAGGCGCGCTTTTCGAGGCGAAAGGCGTTCATTAGCTAATGAACGCTTTCCCCCCCGGTTCAGGCTCAAGGCGCGCTTTTCGAGGCGAAAGGCCTTCATTAGCTAATGAACGCTTTTCCCCTCGATTCAGGCTCAAGGCGCGCTTTTCGAGGCGAAAGGCGTTCATTAGCTAATGAACGCATTCCCCCCCAGTTCAGGCTCAAGGCAAGATTTTCGAGTCGGAAGGCGTTCATTAGCTACTGACCGCTTTCCGCCCCGGTTCAGGCTCAAGGCAAGATTTTCGAGGCGAAAGGCGTTTATTAGCTAATAAACGCCTTCCCCCCCAGTTCAGGCTCAAGGCGCGCGTTTTGAGGCGGAAGGCGTTCATTCGCTAACGAACGCCTTTCCCCCCAATTCAGGCTCAAGGCGCGCGTTTCGAGGCGGAAGGCGTTCATTAGCTAATGAACGCCTCCCCCCCCCCAATTCAGGCTCAAGGCGCGAAAGGGACGTACCGAAGGTTGTAAAACAGGTATTTCGCCACCACTGCCGAGGTCATCAATCCTTGGCTTTGGCCTCTTGGTTTGCCAGAAAGGAGCCGTAATCGACGCTTTCCACGCCGCGTTTACATAGCTCGCTAGAAAGAATTCCTTACTTTTTCCTTCTTCGTCTGCCCTCCTTTTGAAATTTTGATAAGCCGAAAGCCGATTCGTGTAGTGCTTCGGAAGGCTCGGAACTTCCTCAAAGTTTGCGTTGTCCAGTTCGAGTATAGTCAGCTTGTTGTTCCTAAGAGCGACCAAATACAAAATTGGAGTCTGGCCTTCAATTATACTATACGCTACGCGTTTTCCCGATTGAAGGGTACCGTCTGTATTTACAGTCGTAGAGGTGTTTTGGGGAATTAGGGGAAAAGTGTAAAACATTTCTTCAGCCTGCTCGTTCGGGTCATCTGAGTGGACTACTAACTCCAAGGTGTCTGCAGGATTGTCGGTTTTTAGCGTTCTAACAATGCTCCACTTGTTGCCAAGATAGAATTGGAAAACATGATTCTCCCTCAGTGCTTGAAATGTTTCTGCTGTCGCCATACTGAAATGATAGAAATTGGCTGTCAACTGTGAAAGGGGTGTGTGTGAAGGAACTTTGAAAAAGTGATGTAACTTTAGCAAAATATTGTAAGTCATTTCTGTCGGCTGAAAATGACATGTCAAATATCGATGACAGTTTTTTTTGTCAGAAATGACATTTGCTGTCGCTTCCTGATTCGGCCTGTTCAGATCAAAGATATGATTTGAGGATAACATGGTGTCATTTGCGCTGAAATCGAGAATCCATCGATCCAAGAAGATAGAAATTCTCTGTTGACTCGCCAGTCCATATCACTTTCAGAGCGTAATAAGCTAATGACGGCTAATTTTGACGAAAATATGTTTTCTATTCCTTTTGATGAGGGTTGCGAGATTATCTGCAAACCGTGCCCGGAAATAGTTATTGAAGATTCTATGGAAATAGAGGCCGACTTCTTTGATCAGGAGCCAATTCCAAGCATAGCCCCGAGCGCAAATACGCAAATGGTCCTTTGGAACGCGCCTTTGACGTCTAGATCGGAAGTTAGCTCCGATTCTTCCTCGTTTTCTGGCGTTGGCACACGGGGCACTCCCGAATGTACTGAATTGCTGCCTTCGTCATTCCTGGCCAGTAATATCGGCTACGCAATAGATGGAGCATTCGATTTTTGCCTACATTACCAGAAATAGTTGCTGAGTGACACTCGTGAAGTAGAATGTGGCGAAAATGTGTGATCTCGCCGTCATCTGTAGGGACTTTGGCAGTAGGTGGAATGTAAAGTTGTCTGCCAAAAATGGTCTTGCGATAGATCAATCCCTGAATGAGTTCGAAATTGCTGACTGTCTGTGATGATGTCGCTGATGCCAGCTTGGATAATATAGATTGTGCAAATGAGTCACGATCATACTGTGATATAATAATGTCGTGAAGCTGATGACCCGATGATGCACACATATAAGAGCAATAAATGTAGGGTCTGTAGATGTCATATCAGCTGATGAAGTTGCCAATGAGGCAATGTGATGTTGCAGACTATCAGTGAGTTCGAAAAGGGCAGAAATACGTGTAAGAGCATCTGCAACCTTATTATTCTCGCCTGCAGTGTGCTCAATCCGAAAGTTGTACTCGGAGAGCTCATCCAACCACCTCGCCTGTTTGGGGCTTAGTGTGGATTTGGATTGGAAATAACCCAGTGGCTGATGATTTGGCTCTGGCCCACATTTTTTTTAAATTGACCCAAAAAATTTTGGGAAATTTTTCCTAAAGTCACCTAAAATTTTCCTCCCTTTTTGAAAAGGCCCCTAAATTTTTCCTAATTTTTTTTCAATAATTAGCCGATCTCGCGGGTCCCATACGCCCAAACCGGTTCGCTGAGACGCGGAGACGCTTGCCCTAGGCCCCTATTTCTTTTACAATCACCCAAATTGGCCTAAGAACCTATTTCATACTAATTTGTTACATCTACTTGGCAACCTATTGGCAACCTTCAGACCTGTAAAACCTATATGAAATATGATCGATAACAGGTTTCAAGACTAATTAAACCGGTTATGAGACTACGACACGCAATAGGTTTTGCTTAGGCATCACAATTGGGGTTTGGAGGGGCTACCTTGCCGTTGTCGGTGCAAGGGCAACAAGGGCAATGCAGGTGGACAGGGCGCAAGCCTGTTTCACCATCGGAATCCTCTCCGGAAGAATCAGAATAAGCTGCTACGAGAGATAGGCCAGGCATTCCGAATGCTGGGAACTCTCAACGGATGGCCTCACTTTCACAATTTGACTACCTTGAAGATACTTGAGAAGATCAGAGCTTGAATTGCGGCGGTAATGCGGTATCCGTCTGTGTCACGTCTCACGTCGACGCGTGTAAAGTATGGGAATGACAGCAGCCATCGCGATCGCGGAGACATATTCGATATCCCCCCAGATTTTTCACCAATCCCGCCCATATTTTTATTCTATTTTTTTACATCTTCTAATCAAATTTTGACTTATTTTGATGAACGCACCCAAATTTTGATCAAATTTTGAAATTTTTTTCAGGCCAAAAACGCACCCAAATTTTTAATCAAATTTTGAAAAATCCTGGCCAGTGCCAACTGATGATCTGAGCGAACGATAGTCTCTGGAGCTCCCAGCAAGATGTGGCGAAAGAACCGGAAGCCCTCCACAATGGCAAATAGCTCGATCTCAGGAATAGGCCAGCGTCTCTATGCATCAGAAAGTGTTACGCTGTGATAGCCACACGGCCTCATACCTTTGCCTTGATCCTGTAGGACTACTTGGCCAACGTGTGTGCCTGATCCATCGACCTCCATAATAGATGGCAGTTTCTGATCTGGAAGCTGTAGTACTGGAGCATTGCAGATGGCACCTTTGAGATTGTCAAATGCCTGCTGCTGCTCAGATTCCCAGACAAATTCTGCATTATCCTTCAGAAGACGATCGAGTGGCTCGGCAATCCTGGAGAATTTTGGTATAAATCTCCTAAACTGGCCGACCATGCCCAAGAATGACCGAAGTGAAGACTTGTCATCTTTAGCCATGCGGCGTAGAGGCTGTTTACCAACGGTTGGGCCATATGATACTGGAGGCTGAATAGCCATGACTGCACGGATTCTGTCTTCAATGATTGATAGGCCTGCCTCTGAGATGTGGTGTCCGATAAAGTCGATGCTTCTGACGAACAACTCAACCTTTGAAGGCCTGATGTAGAACTGATGCTCTCTGCAGCGCTGTATAGGAACTGGCGAACTTGCTTCACGTGTGTGTCAAAATCTGGACTGTATACACTATGGTGGCATCCATGAAGATGACTAAGAACTGATCAATGAAGTCAAAGAATGCTCAGTTTCCAACACGCAGAGCGGTCGCAGGAGCGTTAGTTAACCCAAAGGGCATCACTGTCCACTCGTATGAACCATATCTAGTTCGTATTGCTGTCTTATGGATGTCGTCTGGATGAATGGGGATCTGATGGAAAAGCTGGTTGAAATCGAATCTGCTGAACCAGCGTGCCCCCTTAAGCTGTTCAAGAAGGGTATCATGAGGTGGCAATGGATACGTGTCCTTTATAGTGATGTTATTAAGGGCTCGATAATCACAGCACATCCTCCACTTCCCCCCTGGCTTAGGAGCGAAAATGATTGGGCACCCATATGGTGATGATGATGGACGAAGGATACCCAACTCGACATATTTGATGATTTGCCGTTTGAACCGCATTTCAAGGCTTGCAAAGATAATAACAAAGTTCGAATCTAAATAATTGAAATGGCGGAGCTCAAAGATAAAGATAAGGATAAATTTCAAAAATATATAATTGATGTGTCCCAAAAAGTTTTACATTTCAATTAGTTTTTCACTTGCACGAAAAACAATAAAAAACAATAAAGTTTCTAGTGTAGGGAGCAGCAATGTCGGCAGCGGCGGGTAACAATCGGCCGGTGTCGGTGCGCATGGCCGCCGCTTCCTGCGCGATCTGCGTAAGTGTTCCGCCATCGTCGGACTGGTGGGAAGTGCGGAGAGGCGATTGGCCCATAAGCACGGCATGGCCGTCAGCGTGAGCTCGCTCGCAGGCGGGTGAGGCGGCGGCCTGGACGTAGGGAGCGGCAATGGCGGCGGCGGCGGGTAACACTTGGTCGGTGTCGGTGCACACACTGGATGCCGCGGCCTCGCTGGTCGGAGCCTTGGTGGTGGCTAGCGGCCGTACCACACCCTGGGCGATGAGCATGGTCACGGCTTGCTTGGCCAATTGGGTGCATCCAAGGCAACGGATCGTCGGTCACATGGTCGGGAGGCGATGCCTGGACACGGGCATGATCGGCTCCGAGTATCGGGGGCTCGCGCACACCCGATGCCGCGGCCTCGTCGGTCGGAGCAGCGGGGGCGGCTGGCGGTAACATACCCTGGGCGATAAGTATGGCCACGGCGGCCTCTTGAGCCACTTGGGTATAAGACATCTGATGGCTCGAAGGATCGGGATAAGCTTGCCCGGGCGATACCTTCACAGCGTGAACGTTGTGCCTCACGGGCGGCATCCCTTCGATCTCGGCGAGTCGCATTAAGTTGTTCACGCCGGCAAAGCGATACGTTCATACAAAAAAAATTAAAGACTTCGCCGGTGGGGCTCCACACCCCCCCATTACTACAATACAATTTACAGACTTCGCCCAATCCATACGGTAGCGGTAGCGGTAGGCGACGTTGATGACAGTGTCGCCAACTTTCATTCTCGGAGCTTTGCGGACTGCGTTTCATGTCATACAAAAACCTGGCGACCACGCACTGAAACGAAAGTGTGACGACGACCACCACGACACACGGGAAATCATTTTTGTGTATAATTCCTGTTCCAGCCCATACAGGCGACGTTCATGACAGTGTCACCAACTTTCGTTCTGGGAGCTTTGCGGACTGCGTTTCGTGTCGCATAAAAACCTGGCGACCACGTACTGAAACGAAAGTGTGACCACGACGACGGACGACACATTGAACGCCGCATGGGCCCTCCGTCGGAGACGGGAGGGTATGATGTATATCATTATATTTAGTATACTCCTGTAATCCTGTACATCTCATCATGATGAATGATGAGTTAAATGGTAAATTTTCACAAGTAGCTCCGATGAGTATCCAACTTGATTAACAGGAGAACATATGTCCAATCCCAAATCCTTCGCCATGGAACAACTGTACTAATTCCTGTCTTCTTAACAATCAAGACTGGCATCTTATACTACTTGGGCTTTCAATATAGCACTGGACTTGCAAGTTCTAGCAATATGTCACAGTAATAATGGGCATGTATGACAGTATGCACAGCCGCTATCGTGATCAGGCTGTATGCGTGCATGCCAAGCAATAATGCATGGATGTATATGTACCAAGCACAGTAGTAGCAAAGTATTTATGCATGTATGCATGTATGCATGTATGCATGTATGCATGTATGCATGTATGCATGTATACTGGATTTATACATGTGATCAAGCTGATTTCCATCACAGTATAGCTCATGCACGCAATCACAGTATGCTATGTGATAGTGATCTGTGATAATAATGATCTGTGATAATAATGACCATTCATTCACAATCACAGCGTTTATGTGTATAACGATGACGATATCGCACACTCGATCTCTGCACAGCATGTGTGTGTATGACGATGAATCGATGATGATGTCGCACACACAATTTCTGCACAGCATGTGTGTGTATAGTTGGGCCTTATTTTATCATGCGTCGATCTGTCGTTGTATGCGCCCACTTGGTGCGATATGGTACGAACATCGCGATTTTACACACCGTGTATGCGCGTGATACAAATTGTGAATGCCGCATGTCGATCTGCATAGTGATGTATCCGTCGCACGGTACGAACTATGATCATCGCACATCTGCGTCGCACGGTATGAATTATGATCATCGCACATCTGCGTCGCACGGTACGAATTATGATCATCGCACATGTGCGTCGTACGGTATGAATTATGGTCATCGCACATCTTTATGTATACTGTACGGGTCGCGCGGTACAATTGCGAATGTCGCTGTCGCTGATGATGAGATTATGTGCATCTCTGTCGCAGTTGATGAGATTATGTGCACTGACGCTCATTTTTCATATGCGCGCTTAATTTTCGCACATCGTACCATACCCTGCGATTATTGACAGCATACATATATCGTGCGCACACCTCGTCGCAGTATATGCTGAATGCGATTTATGTCGCGCCGATAATTTTATGCACAACTCCGCTGATCGCTGACGATGTATTGAAGCGAAAGCTGTCGTGTATGTGCAGAAATTCGACGGTATGTGTGCGAACTCAGTCGCGCTGTATACAAATCAATATATGTATATGTGTCAAGTCTGCTGCACTTGAGTTCTCGTTCTTCGCCTGAGCGGAGGATACCACTGTCACGGTTCGCTATGCGAACAGTAGTATGTGTGACGCTGCTGTTATTGAACGGTAACAGCAAAACATAATATTCTGGTGGGTGTATGAGTGCAGTAGTCTGTTGACCAGAAGTGCTTGCTTGAGCCCAATGCTCCTCATATACTCCAGTGCTCTCACGCATCTCATGCGTTACCACCATCGGGTTGTGAACCCGAGAGCACTGGGTGAACTTCCCGCATCGGCTGGTCGATATAGCCATTGATGCTCGCATGCTGTTCAGTGCATGCTAGAAGCGAAGACGCGTCTTATCAGGACCCTTCGGTTCTTCAAGAACTTGTCTTGCTTCGCCATCTCGATGACATATACAGTACTTGGCCTCTCGAAGACAGATGTCACTCACCTTAGGTGGATGACAGACATTATGAATGTACATGTCATAGTCGACCGTACCGACAATACTCGACGACTGTATGTCATTATGACATATGACATGACATGACATTGTATGACAGGTATGGCAGGTATGACATGTATGACATATATGTCATCGGTCATATCCCTGACACAGATACTCGTCGATGGTGTCGGGTACCCGCTCCTCGGCGACAGCGAAGGAGAAGGCGGAGACGGTGTCGTAGAGCTCCGGTTTGCCGTCCGCAATGTAGCAGACGGCGTCGAAACGAGCGGGGTCGTTGCTTTCCATGGCGGTTTGAAACAGCGTGGCGAAGACGTCGTGCTCGCTGTTCGTAACGTTGAAGCCGTGTGCGCCAACATGTCCACGCGGCCCGCCGTTCGGGCAGTCCCGATGCCAATGCTTCTCCGCCGTAGCGGAGCATGCTGAGATTCAGTAGTTCACTAGACTGTGGCACACGATATGATTGCCTAGTGACGGCCTCAGAGCTTAGATAGCCTGAGAGTCGTGTATTCATTCTATCTTTTGATATATTGCCTCGCTCAAAACCTACGGCGTTCAGCGTTTTCACTGTGTCACTAGGACATTCTCGTAGAGCATGTGGGATTCGCGCACAATGAAACGAACGTACCCGTAGGCTTGTGGAAAGCCACCTTCTTCGAAGTCCCTCCACGTCCATGTCTCGGGAAGTTTTGCGGGAAGTTACCGTGCTCGGGGAGTGGCGTCGCACCGAAACGGGTACCGTCGCCATGCCCACCCCGACCGATGGCGTTCTTCTTGTCGGCGCGGGTCGTGAACCCCTTCGTGGAATCGTCGATACGGTTGTTGAGTGAGGGACTTGATCTCCTTCTTTATGCCGTACAGCTGGTCACGGAGCTCGTTGAAGATGGCCTTGAAGTCGCCCTCGTCGTGCTGTCCAGTCAGGGCGAGGGCGGAGTACTTCTGCGTACCCTACATTCTGGGAAAATCAGAAGACGCGTCTTATGAACGTCTTCTGAACGTCTTCTGAGACGTCTTCTGGACGTCTTCTGGGGTCCAGAAGACATCCAGAAGACGAATGCTAGTTTGTAGCAGGCGGAACGTGCGAGTCGTTCCCGTGTTGAGCGTAGCATTCACGAGCCCATTGCTGAATGAATGGTGGCCAAGGACGGCGCAAAGAAAATCGGGTAGAGGGACTTGATGAACAGGGACTTGACCTCCATGTCGTCGAGGGTGCTCTTCCGTCGAGCTGGCCGAAGAGCGGCGTTGAAGGCGGCGATAGTCCGCGGCGGGTCGTGCTTGGTGATCTTGATGGCCAAAAGGTCTGCGGTGCCCTGGAAGGCCCCGCCGGAATCCAGAAGCATCCTGGCAATCTCCAGCAGCACCCGTTTCCCATCAAACGGGTGCGCCTCCGCCGAAGACTCCATCCAGTCTGCCGCGGGTGACACCGGAGCGATAATGTACTCCAGCGTCGAAAACAACAGCCTGTTCGCCTCAGAGCGAACAGGCAAGGTGGCATCCTCCAGGTCGAACAGAGAAGAAAACGCGGCCTCCTCAGTGACGAAAATGTCCCGTAACGCCAGAACCAGACGGGCGAAAACGGAGTTGACGCCCGATTCCGTTCCAGTAAAACGTCCAGTCTTGTCCTCGTACACCTTCTTGATGACGAGCTTGGCGGCACGCTCGTCGAAGGATTCCTTCGCCAGACGTCGTACCTCGTCGAGGAACTTCGCCCCTGCCGATTCAGCAGTTGGCGCAGCCGCAACCGTAGGGGTGGCTGGCGTAGTCGCATGTCTGGCTGCGGCATCGTCGAAAATTGTAGCTAGGGAGCGGCGCGCGGCCGCGGTGTGAGATCTAGTAAAAGCTGTCATGATGAAGTGACTATAGAGAGAGGGTGAGGTAAATAATGCTGGGCGAGGCGAACGGTGTGGGCGACGGCTTGCGAGTCCCGGCGGGTCGTCGAGGAGTAATGGAGAAACAGCAAATAACACGAGGTCGTGTGGGACGAAAGGATGTGATCAATGTCGGACGGTGTACCGGAGACCAGAAACAACAAAATCCAGCCCAACGATACTGCACGTAAAATAAATGCCAATACCGCGCGCCCCACTCACGTCCAATCAACCGTGCGTCCGTAACTGAGGGCTCGGGGTTTATTCCGGATTAATTTTGGGCCCAAAACTAGATTAAAAATAATAGTTCCTACTTTCGAATTAAATGACACCTAGGGTACCACGCGTCCGCGTATCGGTCATACACATTATTATTTCTAGGGCGCGGCGCGCCTACAGTATGACCCCAAGGTGCACCGATGGTGCCTCGGTGATACATCCACGATGTTCCCGACGTGTGCCTTCGACTCTCCCAAGGAAGGTGACCGTAGCGGTAGGGGCGTAAACTCGGTGGTCGCTGGGCCCAAGATGGGCCCACGATGGCCCACGATGAGCGAAAGAACCAATGACGACCCATGCATCCTAAGATCTTTCTCATAGTTCATATCACGTAGAGATAGTGTTTTCTGTTTACCCAATCATCGACTGACGATGCAAAAGTTCCATCAAATTTATACTCTAAACATAAAAACGATCTGGTGTTTCAATTCACATGCCCGTATTTTGATGGCGTGTCTAAATACTGTCTGTAATGACATGACAATGCCACCTCGGTAGAGGTAGCACAGTGTCACGAGGTACGATGGAGTTTTCCAGTGTCCGTGTTTACGTTCTTACAGTGACAACAAACGCCGTATGCTAGTTATTAACCCCTTAGTTGCGTTTGGAATTTTTTGCAAAAATATGTGGTTTGGGGACAATTCAAAGCATTGCGTGATCATGGCCGCATGCACGCATGCGACATCATGTATGTTATAGGAGACCATCAAATAAGCCACAACGAATCGTGGTATAGCTATACCTATCGTATATCTCGAGATATATGGATTAACCCATCAAAATTTTGAGTATTTTGAGCATAGAAATTACGCATACGTCTTGTGTACGATGCGTGACTGCAGTCTTATTGACTTTTATCATGGTAAAATATCGCGGAAATTAACATGTTAGACTATACCTAATCCATAGTACGCATTAATACCGCCCAATGTGCCAAAAAATACCAAAATGGCCAAAAAAACACCGAAAAAACACTTGGATTCAAATGTTTTCCTCACTTAAGAAATGGTTTCCATACTTAACCCCTATGGAGCGGATGGAACCTTTTGCGAAAAACATATATTTTACAAATGCATTGTGCTCGTGGTATATGGTATCATGCTAGGTGCACGAGATTCGACATATGTTCCACAACCCATAGAAGGTCATGTTGAGCTATTGCATGCATGCACACATGATATATACAACGATATATCGACAATATACAAGCAAAAAAACACGCCGTTCCAGGAACCAAATGCGAGGAAGACAGATACGCTGTCCGGCTAAGCTCGCTAGGAGACAAACTGATAATCATATAACTTGTGTCTGGCCGAAGCTTTATGCTCTCGGAAACCCAGACAGTGAAACGATGACTGTACTACTGTACTGTACTACTGTACAGTACAGTGCTAGGATGTCACGGACACGAGACGGAAGCAGGGTCAGGCTAGGGGCTAGTCAGAGCCCATAATAACTAAGCCTAAACCCGAAGTCCAGCACACCACCCGTGGGTGTGACTACCTAGCAAAGCAGGTACAGGAATATAGCCACGAGACATAAACAAACACCTAACATTCACTTCGGTGGAAACCGATCACTTCTAGCTGGGTGCCGGGGTCCTGACCCGGTCATCCCACTACTGGGCTAAAGCTAATCAAGCTACCAGGATAAATGCCAAGGGACCTAGCCACTTTGAGGCTGGTCAGCGGGGCTGAGTTCAGCGGTCGGATGCAAAGTAAATAAGAATCCTGAAGTGAATTGTAAGTTGTCTGTCACCGATTGAGCACCACCAGGCCCAAGTGGGCAAGGTGGATCCACAGCCGAAAGTAAAGCAACTGAAGAACCGAGATAAGCAGAATCCCATGGCGGTTCGAGCACTGAAGAAAGAGACAAAAGAACTCGATCGTCAGGTGGCCAATCACGGATGTCCAGAGAGCCAAGCGGCGGATCCGGAGCAAAGAGATCTCCAGTAGACCGATGGACGGTGACTCCGGGCTCAACCAGGCCCCTGTCACCACCGCCCACGGCAACCAGAGATGCCGTAGCACTGGCCAACAGAGAACAGCAGAGCATCGAGGACATCAATGCACACCGGAGAAAACTCGGCGGAGCCCGTGGACGGCAAACCGGAGCTGCTAGTGGCGATGCTCCCCCGTCAGAGTCATGCTCAAGAGTGCCGAAGGAGTCAAAAGCCACTTGCTGCCCGCCGTCAGAGTCATTGTCAGAGCCTTGGTCGTTGTCAGAGACTTCAGAGCCAATGTCAGAAGTCTCAATCGTCATGCCAGCAAACAGCGGAGCCGGTGCAGAGTCGCCAAGCCAGAGCGATGGGACAGAACCAGGCAAGCCGAGAGAGCCAGGGACAGCCACTGGTGGGTCATGAGCCGTAGGCACACCACCAGCCACGAGTGCAGAGGGATCCCGAACCGCAGGCGGTGGCGGAATCGAACCCCGTGCACCCGAGTGGAACGTGGCTAGAGGAAAGTGAGCCTCGCCGTCATCGCCAGCTGCCGCATCCTGAGCGGAAGCCGCCGCATCCTGAAAGTGCTTCAGAGATGTGGGCTCAGCCGGCACAAAGGAATGCGCCGACAGCTCGCACACCTCTGGGCGACCCTCCATCGTGCAGAGCGACTCAAAGGCGTGCTCATCCCCCGCGTCATAGAAACGCTGGAAACGAACAGCCAAGCAGTCAGTCTCGTAGTCTTCAACCGCACCACAATAGTGGGCAGAGTGAAGACCGCCGTTGGGGCATTCAGCATGCCAGTGCTTTAAACCACTTTGTGCACACACCGCATTCTGGCAGTGGGGCACGAAGGCACCACTCTTCTTGTCAAATGAGACATGAGGAGCGGTGCGAAGCGGTTTAACACCAGCACGATGATGCTTAGCAGCAGAGCGGGTAAGGTGCTTGCCCGCAGGCGGAGGCCCTTCCCGCTCTGCCGCTTCAAGTCACGAATGTCCTGTTGCATGCGCTCCAGCTGCTTCTGCAGACTGGACAACGCCGCAGCTAGGTCAGACGCGCCATCGCCGAATGACAGAGCAGATATAGGGGTGCCAGAGACTTTCAGGCCGTGGCGGAACTGCTCCCGCACACGAGCCTGAATAGTCAAAAGAGACACGCCCTGCCGCTGGTCAGCCCGAGCCAAGGAATTAGCCAAATCACGGTATAAAGCCGAATTGCCGAGAGCCTTGAGAAACTGCCGCTTCACCGCGTCCTCTGGCAAGTTGTGGGAACGCTGAACGTCCCGCAACAGGCCATTGAACTCACGGATGCCACGGTCAGGATCTTCGCTGCTGGGGATGCGAACCGCCAGCAGCGACTCAAAAGAGTCAAAGGGCTCTGAGCGTTCCTGGAGCATGCGTACCACCTCAAGGGCAGCACGCTTGCCATCTCCAGGAACGTCAGACCCAGAGGCCTCAAGCCAGTCACGAGCAGGCGAGCCAGGGCGAGCCAGAAACGTCAGAGCCGAAAGCAGCAATTCATTGGCCTCATGCCTAGCCTCAACAGTCATGTTGGCCAAGTCAAACAGGGGAGCAAATGCCTGTGACTGGAGTAGAAACTGTGCGCGAAGCTCATGCATAAGCTGTGAAAAAATGTCCACTGCGTCGGTCTCTGTGCCAGCGAAGCGGTCCGATTTGTCTCCGAGAATTTTCGTGGCAACGACTTTTGCAACCTTCCTGTCAAAATTTTCGCGAGCTAGCTGCTGACATTTCTCAAGAACCTCTCTCGCAGCTGCGGTGGTCGGAGCTGGCAGCTGCGGTGTCTGCGGTGTCGCTGAGTGCTGTGCACCCACATCATCAAAAATCGTTTCTAATCTACGGACGCGAGACCGCGTCATTCTGTTTGCTGTAGCAACCATGATGGATAGACTACGGAAGAGCTGAGCAAGCGAGGGTGGTGGCACAAGATTCCGCACAGCGGCCAGACAACCTGTAGAAGCCTCAGCAGAAGAAGATCAAAACTCACAGGTCGTGAGCGTAAGCATGAGAGCGGCCAAAATCCGCAGCGTGTGGAGCGGCCTCGCCAGAGCTAGTGGCGCACGCAGCAAATCAACTCTCGTCGCGACGATACTGCTGCAAAAAAAATAATCCGTCACAAATTGCTGATCTCCTGCGCAGCGAAGGCGAGCACAAGGCGTGCCGCCATCACTGCCAAGCTAAAAGGCCATACTGCGAGAATAACACACCACCGCCCAAGTGGGCGCTCAGCCCCTCCTACGTCCTACTTAGCCGAACATGGCAACAGCAAGGCGCTGTGCCATCATCAGAATCACCGGAAAGCCGGTGCGGCCTATAACCTGCGAGGAAGACAGATACGCTGTCCGGCTAAGCTCGCTAGGAGACAAACTGATAATCATATAACTTGTGTCTGGCCGAAGCTTTATGCTCTCGGAAACCCAGACAGTGAAACGATGACTGTACTACTGTACTGTACTACTGTACAGCACAGTGCTAGGATGTCACGGACACGAGACGGAAGCAGGGTCAGGCTAGGGGCTAGTCAGAGCCCATAATAACTAAGCCTAAACCCGAAGTCCAGCACCAAATTTGTGAAAATCGAGTTCTCGCAACCGCATAATCGAGTAATAAGTCATCCCACGACCAGAAAGCAATCTCCTTTATTCATGTTTTGGAATAGATAATGATATTTTTGGTCAAACGCGTCGATATATCGAAATATTCAAGCAAATAGGCGAAAAAAACACCAAAAACCAAGAAAAAACATTAGTTTTACAATGTTTTCCATACTTAAGGCGTAAATGGAGTGTTTTAAGCAATAAATGAATATCGGGAACGTATATATGGCCCGTATGAAGAGCATGGTGATGTGATATGATACAAACGATTGAACCGGCATACCCATGCCGATACATGTCACCAACACCGCGATTTCTCACACTTTAGGATCGATTTTACACATATTACATCCCATGACACGAGCAACCTTGGGGATTCGCTCACAACGAAATGCCCCGTGCGTAAGGTAAATATAATAGGTATATGTGCAAAATCCATTCTTGAGTATTAATGATACCTATCGCGGTGGGCGTGCGAAGCTTAGATGTGCGATTGCAACGAGTCGTGTCAGTTCGAGTTGTGAATGTACTATGATCTGAGCGGTCAACGTGTTCGTATACGGTACAAACCGCTCCATAGGGGTTAAGCTAAAACTCAGGTGATTTTGCTCATAAAATGAGACTATGTGGTGATATAATACCCCATGTTGCATGCGAGACTGGCGTTGGGATCCATTTCTATCGTATATTTCCACATGGCCACGTGTATGCTTACCAATACGGGATGTTTATGGCTTGGTTAGCTACTTTTCAAAGCCAAATTTAAGCGCAAAATGACACAAATAGACAAATTTGGGTTTGGAAATACTAACACGTGAGAGATATATCGCACTAGTATATGTGCTATACTATTGCTTAACCCGCTGTAGCCATATATCATGATTGCACCCACAAACCTTACAATATTCGATGCGCCAACCGCACATATGCAGTTTCATGGTAAGCCACGCTCTCATTTTCGAGGCCTTGTTGAGAATTCTCAACGTGTCGCAGCTAAGGGGTTAAGTATGGAAATATAGGTTATCGCTTGCCCGCCCCAACTTTGTTGCGCTGTGACTGCAGGCACACCCCCTTGTGATTTTAATCACATTACATGAGGTACATTTTTCAACGTTCGTAACCAACATATATGTATTCGCAAGACAAATAACTTTTATTTGAGCTCTTGAACGACCCCATCCGCAACCGCATCGCTTCGTTTGCAGTCGCGACTGCAAGCTACGTTGATGCGGTTTAAGATGGGGTCGACCCCCATGGGATGAAAAGCTTGGCGAGTCCAGGGGTTTTCGTGCGTTTCGGCGCACGAAACTTATGATATTATTGATAGTAATGTCAGTTGACCCTCTTAAGCGCACGCACATTCGTTAAGTACACTCCAAACTAGCGCATCTTAGCATCGAGCTTTTTGGGTTTGGGTTTTGAAGTACCCAAACCCAAAAGATAAGCTTGATCAAGGCCTTCCCGTGCGTTCTAGCACGCAAAACTTGGCACAAATATTTCCTAACATAGATATATTAAAGTCGGCTTGACATATGACATACGAAACAACTTGTGCTCAAAACAGCGGATCTATTTCTTTGGCGAGATATATTGTAGGTTTTGCATAAAATTGTAAAATTATGGAAGATACACCCTTTTGAAACTTTAAAAGGCGTAGCGATTCAAAATTTGGTTGGGGCATGCATAAATGCATTAGCTAGGGAGTATATATGATGGATTCTCGTCAAACCACGCACCATACTATTTAGTATAGGTCCCATGTGGAAAGTGTTCCTTGGTGTTGACTTGTAGAAAGCTCGTGGGGCGCCTAAGTAAATTATTGAAAAAGTGATCCTTGTGGGAGGATCTAGAGCGTTCTAGGTCCTCCCACAAGGATCTCGGGATAGTAGCCATAAAGCACTGACATTCTTAATCTAGTTTTGGGCCCAAAATTAATCTAGAAAAAACCTTTTGCCGTAACTGAGCCATACCGCCCATGCCGAAAACCTCGCTAACGCGGGTCCCTCACCCCATCTCAAGCGTCGGCGTTTCGCCAATCATGGCCAACGTCGCAGTGTGAAAATTAAGAGTGCGTGGGTCCAAACCTGCTGAATATATCAGCTTGACTGTATATTCACTGTGAGTGATAATCAGAATAGATAAAAAGGTGAGAAATAGTTGAAGTCTTCCCGTTATATGTTCGGGGTCTAGGGTTCCGGGACCGATGACAGTCATACACCCTAACTATATGGATGATAGTCGGGGTGTCACTTCAAGCAGATATTCTTAAATGTGGGCACGCACTGTAGTCCTCCATGGAATATCTTTATGTGTGCCAGACCCGCTTGCCATTGGCCCATTGCCAGTTGATTCTTGATTGCGAATCACCCCCGACGAGCCCGTGACACTCCACACTCGACTGATAAACTCATAACTGAGACACACAAACACACTCGACACTGCTGCTACTGCGCGAGAGGCGCCTTACGGCGTACTAAGACCATATTTAAAAACGCGATGGAGAGAAAATCCAAGATTAAATACTTATAGCCTTAATATTGGGATTGCTTACAGTAATCACTCACCTTTAAGAAAACAGGAAATTCACGCCAGCGTATTTTTACATAGAGTTATAAAATATGGGGGCGATGTATTAAATATGACGGATTTGAAAAAACGCTGGCTGTTTCCTTAACGGTGAGTGATCACTGCATGTGCAGCCGCCCCGGAACGTGCAGGTGCAATTAAAGGACACCAATGCCTGCCGGAAGGGCATTATGAAGGTTTGAGGTAGTCGAGGGCTTAGGTCCTCCCAAACGGTCCTTGGGGATTTGCGTGAATTCAATTTCTCGCAAAGATTAGGCATGCTACTTCTTTGCATCACCTCTATAGATGTATGAATGTAGTTGTTCTTATCGGATTCTCGCAAACCCCCAAAGACCGTTTGTTCGGCAGCCCATATGGACGTACCTCCCCGCGTTGGGTTGCGTATTTAGTAACTAACACACCCCATCCCGGATGCGCCGCGGGGCTCGAAGCGGGTGAACCAAATGACCAAATGAAACACAAATGCACACATACAACGTTGAAAATATGTTTCAGTCGTTGTTATTACTATTTCTTAGCGTTCCCTTCGGCAGGATACCGACGGGAATGCCGTTTTGCGGATGCCGGTTCCCGCTTCCGCCACACGAAAGCAGGGAATCCGGGATGCGCTTCCAGGTCACCGAATGCATTGCGGGCATGCTTCCTAGTTCATAATACCTTATAATAAAGCAGTATTCGCTAATATATCGCGAAGAGTTATCAATCGACAAAGCTACACACCTTACAATCAGAAATGGCCGAAGGAATTGGCCCTCATGGGATACTTGCCAGATGGTTTCGGTAAGGTGCTCAAAGGGGTGGGTGTCCCGCACCGTGGGGTAAAGCCCCTTTTGAAAAAGCTGTCTAGAATGTGCAGGCGGCATGCTAGGGAGAGAAGCATCCTACATGAAACGGGGATGATGCCGGAAGGGGGCACCATAGATGAATCACCCAGTATTCAGCAACTCTGTACGAAGAAAAGGAAAGGATCTGAAATT